>LBNU01017235.1:97261-111152 GCA_014162995.1 Artemisia annua | reverse complement strand
CCCATTGTAAAGGTTCGCTGGGACTCTAAAAGAGGACCAGAGTATACGTGGGAGCGTGAAGATCAAATTCGTGCTAAATACCCTCACCTTTTCACCCAAACAACTCCAACCACCCTATCAGATTAAGAATTCCGGGACGGAATTCAGAATTAGGGGTATGTACTGTAGCCCCCGCACTTTTTCCTAAATAATTAAAGCATTGTAAACAAAAATCATGTAATTTCAAATGATATGTCAAACTAATTTGAAACACATATCTAGTTTATCGTTTTTGCGAGTTATTTATTTTTTTTTTTATTTTTATATATATACGTATATATATTTATATATATATACGTACCCATTATTACTAGTTTCTAAACGACTACTAATGAGGGAGTTGTAGTAACTTATGTTGAATGGCTCGCTTGCGTACCTACGACTAAACATAAATATCGGGACACCCAAACCCAACAAATCTAATGGACTCGACTCAATTACACGCATACCTTAATTCATTGTGCTTAACCACTCCTAAAACTAAAACAACTAACACTAACCTAATTATAAAAATTTATATTTTTTTGGACCTATGATGCACCAAGCCCAATCCACTCCCTTGCTTCTTATGACCAAAGCCAAATGGGATTATATTTGTTTTTTTTTTCTTTTCTTTCTGTTGCGTGAGGAGGAACACGAACACCACCCTAGACACTCCCCTAAGTAATAAACTAATCCCTAAACTATACCCTTTGACCATGGACTCCAAGGACCCTTGGATATTATGACTCTTGCTCCCACATTAGATGTGACAAAACCTTGCATGCCACCCCAATTCTAGCCAAGCATGTGCATGCTGGAAACCCACCCTTTCTGTCTTGATGAAAACTATGGAAAGTACAAATATAATAAGCTAAAAACCATACCTTACTTGCCTACTTAAACCTAGCCCATTCTCATTCTCATAAACTCACAAAAACAACTAAGACTTAAACAAACACACAAATACATTTCGTTGGCTAGCTGGGTTCTGTCGAGAAGAGAAGGAAAACAAGTATTTTGGGTTTTAGGTTCTCCATTCGAGTTGGGTTTTGGAAGGAGAGCTAGGGTCGGGTTCCGTTCGTCCTCGTTCATACATAACCTCGTACCTCGTCACCACCATCCTTGGTGTTGTAAGTTTCCTAAACCCATTTCAATACGTAGAGTAACTAATCCCATATATATAGTTCTTAGTAAAGCTCGCGATATGTTTTAAACCTTTAAACTCGTTATTCGTTTCACGCATGTCACATATAAACTGGAACCCAAACAACTTATTGTAACACGAGAGTCTTGTGTGGTTAAATGGTTTAACAAAATATAGATGTTGCTAATATACTATAACAATTGACATATATACATGTTTACACATTAATAAAATCAATAAGGTTTGAACTCATATATACCGTTTTGACATAAACCTTAACGAGCTAAAGGACCAAACCGTAAACCAAACGCTTAATAGTAAGCTCAGTATATGTAAGACTTACATTCTTTCACCGACTTAAAAACGAGCTCACAAGACTTGGCTAAAACCCGTTCCAAAGATGTATAGTGTTTTCGTTGGAACCTTGAGTCGAATAAACTCAAATGAGTCGAGACTCATTTGAGCTTATTTGGTCTCATCCTTGTAAACGTAATCCAACCCTTGACTTGGTAACTTTTATGGTTTAAGAAGATGAAACACAAAACACAACTCATGCATGCTTATCACTGTGAAGTTATAACCAAAATTTAACATAATAAGATACACCTTAAAACTAATTAACTTGTAAAATATAACACCCATGAGTCTAGTGGCTCGCTGGTTGTTTCATTTGGTTTCGAGCGAGAGGTCGGGGGTTCAAACCCTTCACTAGTACCTTTTTCTTTTCCTTTTTGACATTTATTCCTTTTAACCATTTTACACATCTAGCCCTTGAACTATTAGAACTAATCAACATTTCTATTAACAAGTTATCTGCAAACCGTATTTAGACAAATTCGTAATTGTGTTCATCGATGATATACTCATATATTCTCGCAGCAAGGAAGAACACGCGGAACACTTAACCAACATCCTCGAACTACTCAAGAAAGAGCAATTGTACGCCAAATTTTCCAAGTGTGACTTTTGGATAGAGAAAGTACAATTTCTTGGGCATGTTATCGACAGCAAGGGTATTCATGTGGACCCTGAAAAGATAGAAGCTGTTAAAAATTGGGCGTCTCCTACAAATCCTACAGAGATACGACAATTTCTAGGTCTTGCTGGGTACTAGCGTAGATTCATCGAGGGTTTTTCCAAGATTGCTAAACCTTTGACGGAACTAACACAAAAGAAGATGAAGTTTGACTGGGGAAAAGAACAAGAGTCGTCATTCCAACTTTTGAAACAAAAACTTTGTGAAGCCCCAATTTTAGCATTGCCCGAAGGAAGTGAAGACTTCGTGGTAACGCATCATATCAAGGTTTAGGTGCCGTGTTAATGCAACAAAAGAAAGTTATCGCATATGCTTCCCGACAGCTCAAAATCCATGAGAAGAACTATACAACTCATGATCTTGAGTTAGGTGCAGTGGTTTTTGCACTCAAAATGTGGAGGCATTATCTGTATGGTACCAAGTGCACGGTATTTACGGATCACAAGAGTCTACAACATATTCTAGATCAGAAGGAACTGAATATGAGGCAACGCAGATGGTTAGAATTGCTCAGTGACTATGATTGTGAAATCCGCTACCATCCTGGAAAGGCTAATGTTGTGGCAGATGCCCTGAGCCGAAAGGAACGAATTAAACCACTTAGAGTCAGATCTCTAGGAATGACAATTATCTCACCCCTTCCATCAAAGATACTTGAGGCTCAGACTGAAGCTCTCAAAGAAGAGAACCGCCCCAAGGAGAAGATATATGGCATGCCAGAGAGTGAGAATGGCTTTACGAAGAAACCAGACGGGAGATTATGCTTCAAGAATCGGAGTTGGATCCCACTATATGGCGGAATACGTGACCTCATCATGCACGAGTCTCACAAATCCAAGTACTCTATTGGTGGCCGAACATGAAAGATGTATCAGGATCTTAAGAAACTCTATTGGTGGCCGAACATGAAAGCCGACATCGCTGAGTACGTCGGAAAGTGTTTGACATGTTCGAGGGTAAAGGCTGAATGCCAAAAGCCCTCAGGCTTATTGATACAACCCGAACTCCCGGTGTGGAAATGGGAGAGAATCACTATGGACTTCATCACAAAGTTACCTAGGACATCAGGAGGATTTGACACCATATGGGTCATTGTTGATCGTCTTACTAAATCTGCACACTTCTTACCAATCAAGGAAACAGACAATATGAACACCCTTGCACGGTTATATCTGAAGGAGATAGTCTCACGGCATGGAGTGCCGATATCCATCATTTCAGATCGAGACAGCCGTTTCACTTCCAACTTTTGGCGATCATTACAAAAAGCTTTGGGTACTCGGTTAGACATGAGTACTGCATACCACCCACAAACCGATGGTCAAAGTGAGAGAACTATCCAAACCTTAGAAGATATGCTGCGAGCATGTGTAATCGATTTTGGAAAGGGTTGGGATAAGCATTTGCCATTGGCTGAGTTTTCTTACAACAACAGTTACCAAGCTAGCATCAAGGCTGCTCCATACGAAGCCCTTTATGGTCGGAAGTGCCGATCACCAGTCTGTTGGGCAGAAGTTGGAGATGCACAACTCACAGGACCTGAACTGATCCATGAAACCACCGAGAAGATTGTACAAATCAAGCAATGTCTACAAGCTGCCCGTGACCGGCAAAAGAGTTATGCCGATGTGAGGCGAAAGCCTATGGAGTTCCAAGTTGGGGATAAAGTCATGTTGAAGGTATCCCCGTGGAAAGGGAAAATTAGATTCGGGAAACGTGGAAAATTAAATCCCAGATATGTTGGACCATTCAAGATCTTAGAAAGAGTGGGCCCAGTGGCATACAAGCTTGAATTACCCGAAGAGCTCAGCAGAGTGCATCCTACTTTTCACGTGTCCAATTTGAAGAAGTGTCTGTCCGATGAAACCCTCATTATCCCTTACAAGGAACTACGACTTGATGAGAAACTCAACTTTACCGAAGAACCTGTAGAGATCATGGACCGTGACGTGAAACGATTGAAACAGAGCCGCATCCCCATTGTAAAGGTTCGCTGGGACTCTAAAAGAGGACCAGAGTATACGTGGGAGCGTGAAGATCAAATTCGTGCTAAGTACCCTCACCTTTTCACCCAAACAACTTCAACCACCCTATCAGATTAAGAATTCCGGGACGGAATTCAGAATTAGGGGTATGTACTGTAGCCCCCGCACTTTTTCCCAAATAATTAAAGCATTGTAAACTAGAATCGTGTAATTTCAAATGATATATCAAACTAATTTGAATCACATATCTAGTTTATCGTTTTTGCGAGTTATTTATTTTTTTTATATATATACGTACCCATTATTACTAGTTTCTAAACGACAACTAATGAGGAAGTTGTAGTATCTTATGTTGAATGGCTCACTTGCGTACCTACGACTAAACATAAATATCGGGACACCCAAACCCAACAAATCTAATGGGACTCGACTCAATTACACGCATATCTTAATCCATTGTACTTAACCACTCTTAAAACTAAAACAACTAACACTAACCTAATTATGAAAATTTATTTTTGGACCTATGATGCACAAAGCCCAATCCACTCCCTTGCTTCTAATGACCAAAGCCAAATGGGATTATTTTTTTTTTTCTTGCTGTTGCGTGAGGAGGAACACAAACGCCACCCTAAACACTCCCCTAAATACTAAACAAATCACAATACCACACTTTGACCATTTGACTTCATTAACCCTTGTGTAATATGTCTTCCACTTCCACAATCCTTGACATGACAAGACCATTCCATGCCTCCCATGTTTTCTGTCGAAGCATGCAAGCCAAAAACAATAAAACCTCTATTACTTTTGTTGAAATTCATGGAACATGTGAAGTTTAAAATATGGAGAAAACCATACCTTGCTTGCCTACTTAAACCTAGCCCATTCTCATTCTCATAAACTCACAAAAAACAACTAAGACTTAAACAAACACACAAATACATTTCGTTGGCTAGCTGGGTTCTGTCGAGAAGAGAGGGAAGGAAAACAAGTATTTTGGGTTTTAGGTTCTCCATTCGAGTTGGGTTTTGGAAGGAGAGCTAGGGTCGGGTTCCGTTCGTCCTCGTTCATACATAACCTCGTACCTCGTCACCACCATCCTTGGTGTTGTAAGTTTCCTAAACCCATTTCAATACGTAGAGTAACTAATCCCATATATATAGTTCTTAGTAAAGCTCGCGATATGTTTTAAACCTTTAAACTCGTTATTCGTTTCACGCATGTCACATATAAACTGGAACCCAAACAACTTATTGTAACACGAGAGTCTTGTGTGGTTAAATGGTTTAACAAAATAAAGATGTTGCTAATATACTATAACAGTTGACATATATACATGTTTACACATTAATAAAGTCAATAAGGTTTGAACTCATATAAACCGTTTTGACATAAACCTTAACGAGCTAAAGGACCAACCCGTAAACCAAGCGCTTAATAGTAAGCTCAGTATATGTAAGACTTACATTCTTTTACCGACTTAAAAACGAGCTCACAAAACTTGGCTAAAACCCGTTTTAAAGATATATAGTGTTTTCGTTGGAACCTTGAGTCGAATAAACTCAAATGAGTCGAGACTCATTTGAGCTTATTTGGTCTCATCCTTGTAAACGTAATCCAACCCTTAACTTGGTAACTCTTATGGTTTAAGAAGATGAAACACAAAACTACTTCATGCAAGCCACGACCTCAGTACGCTAACAAAAACATAAGACAGTCACGAACTCCTTTAAATACATTAACTTGCAACATATAACAAGAAAGAGCCTTTAGCTCAGTTGGTTGTGTTGTTTGTGTTGTAAGGGAGAAGTCTAGAGTTCGAGCCTGGGTGGAGACAGTTTTGCCATTTTTATCATTTTTTGCAAACTTTCATACTTTGACAAGTTCAACCCTTCCAATTCGAATCTCATGCCTTTTCTTAAAAACATTTATAAGATTAAAACTTATAATAATATTTGCACATCCAGTCCTTGATTTTGAAACACTTGAACATTTTTCATCCTAAAGCTTTTATAAGTTAATAAATATTTTATAAACCCTTATGGTTATTAGACAATAACTATACATACATCTACAAACAAAGAAGCCATATAAATAGGATTCCTAAAATGGATTACAACTAGAATATTTCACAATTTATCGTCAACTAAACTTTCGATAAATTATATACGTATCATTACTTCATAACGAGACAATATAAATAATACAACTAATTTAAATGGCATAATTTCCCTAACTTAAAATATTTAAAATAAATATATTTTTATTAACCTTTGATAAATATTTAATAACCTTCCTTTAAGCATCGGAAACACTACAACATCGATGAAACTTATTGACGCTATTTTTGGAACCTTACGCCTTTTACCACACCAGCCCAAAACTATCATACTAAAGACTTCCATCTTATCATTGCACCTCGAGCCCTAAGACCCACAAATCTAAACTTCTCATATTACTTTAGGTCGCAAGTCGGAGCTATTCATTTACAACACTTGATCACTACTTAACTACTACTCTACTAAGGTGAGTTCATAGTCCCACATTTATTATGTTTTTCAAATCCCGTGGGGAGATACATGCTATAAAACTGAACACAAGTATTTTCTGTATGCTATCCTGATTGATATTGTCTAAGTTACCACCCTTGCCAAAAGTCCCTCATATCATGAACCATTAATCACTTGCGAGTGAACGCGAATATAGTGAATAGATCTATTGGCAGTTGACGCCCCATTTGAAGTTAGCCTGAAATGGTAACCAAATGCACTTTGTTCGAATATAAATAGGAAGATGGCAAACTCCTACGACGAGGGCACTATCACCTACATCATTTCATGATGTGGCTGTTTATATCATTTATGATTATCACTCTATGTTAAGGTTTGCGTGTCATGAGGCTTAGGACAATATCGTACACTTCGATGCTATGATTTTATCACTACTTGACTTGTGTTCAAACTATTATAATCTAAACGCTGTGAATTCACTCAACCTTTGTGTTGACTTTTTAGCATGTTTTATCTCAGGAAACTAAATAGCTTTATGGCACGGAGTGGAGCAGGGCATTCTTTTGATTATCAATCTAATGATGTTATCATTCTTTTGAAAACAATTTCTTGATGTATTACTAAGACTTATTGGGATCTGAGATATTTATTTTGAATTATGAATGAATGATAACAAAGCTTCCAAAACAACTCTTTCAAAGTTGTTTTCTATGATTATGACTATGATACTAAGATGTAATACCCCGATTAGACTTCCGCTGCTTAATTTCGATTATCGGGGTGTCACAAGAACCTTGTTAAAGAAAAAGGAATCACATAACTAAGGGAGAGCCAAAATAGGAGAAAAATATAAACCGTGTTTGGTTCATCGTTTTATGCGCAATTGTGATAGAATGAACATTGCGGGTTCGTTAATAGTTGGATTTCTACTAAATATGAACTGTAAGTTTAAGACACATAGATCTAGGTTCTCACCGAAAGGATCTTGCATCGGAGTATCCAGTAGGGAGATACATCATGTCGAAGTTGGCTGGACAGATATGGTTTTCATGTAGTTTTTCGGTTATTGTTTGGCTATCGTTGTTTTGATGTAAGGTTTATAAAGTTTAGGACGATTAATGGGAAACTTGAGGTGGGGTTTCAATTTTCTCAAGAGTTTCTTAAGGTGCTAGAAAGTCAATTCCAATGGCTTACTTGGAGATCAATATTTCGGTTACAAAGTGTTTTGACAAAAGGTTTAAGGGCTTCAAAAGGTTAATGATTTAGAGTTTCTTGGTTATAATCAATCTTGAAGATTAAGAAGCTTCAAGGGTTTGTTGGTTTTGGGGGGCTTGATAAATCAGGTTTGAGGGTTCCCGCGGGTTTCTTGAAGATCAAGTCTTGGTGATAGCTTGAAAAACAAGCAAGGTTTAGTTGTTTCTTGAGGGGGTTTCTAAAGGCAGGTAGATCAAGTTTTGGTGAAAAGGTAGAATCTTTAAGGGTTTTCTAAAGGCAAGTTGATCAAGATTTCAAGAAAATGGGCTCAGCACACGACTTGTGAGGCCCTTTGAAAAAGTTAAGTATTGAGGGTGTCTAAAGGGTTAAATCATCTTGACAAGGTTAATGCAAGGTTTGAAGAAGAATGGCTAGTACGAATACTAGGTTTAACATCGAAAATCTCGATGGGTTTGGTATACAAAAGCATGGAGGTTTTAATCAAGTAGGGTTCAAGTAACTTGGTCTTGGTGTTAAAACAGGAGTCCATGGAGTACATGTATAAAAGTGTGTTTGGTTTAAGGCTGAACTACAGGGAGCTCAGGAAAATCGTGAAGTTGAGGTAATTGAGGATAGTAATGATGATATTGTAGTGACTCAAAGAAAGTTGGAGGTTAATAAACTTGAAGGAAAGACAAACACGGACTGTTTGGTAAATGAGCAGGTACACATTGGTGCAAGTGTGGGGGCATACATTATGGAAACCAGAGTACATGATCAAGATGGTGCAAAGGATAATGTTTCTGAAAAGAAGAAGGTGAAGGAGGTCTAACGAAGCTAATTGGATGAAGATGGGTCTCTGGTTCGAGGTTCCAGCAGTGGATGAAGATGTTGAGTATCGGTAGACTAAAAATCACTACTAAGGTAGAAATTGTTATGATATAGTAGCAATTCGTAGTGTGCTAATTAGCCTATGTATAGGGATTTAATTATAGAGGGTGCTAGAACCACAAACAAACTTCCACAAGAACTCTCTCAAAATGAGGTGGGTGTGTTTGATTGATGTATTTGGATATATGTTCTCTCTCTTATTTTTTATAAAATTAATCAAACAAATCCACCTCATTTTGTGGAGTTATTTGTGGAAGTTTGTTTGTGGTTCTAGCGAGTTGTAGTTAGACTTAAAATGTGTTGTTTGGTGTGCAAAGCAAGCAAGGATACTATGAAATCATAATTCCATAGGGATTTACACCCTCATCTCTATAAACAGAGCTGATAAGGATGCTAGGTTTTGTTGTAGGTTTTATCTAACATGTTTTACTTGAGTGCTAATTTACAACCAATCATGAATAGCTTTGTCAATTTCTTGCAACTTTGGGTGATTTTTATTTTAAAAAAGCAACAATATATTAGACTAACAAAAAGACGATACAAACGACATCTCTCCTCTCCAAAATATTGAGTAATAGTCACATTAGATGTTTGTTGTTAAACCTCGTCTATTGCTATTAGAAGTTTGTTATTATACTATGTTTGATTACAGAAATGAAACGAGGAATTAAATATAAGGATAGACAAAATATTGATAATAGCTAGTCACATGGTTTTTAAATCCGAATTAGACATCAAAGCGGCTTCTCTTTCTTTTTTTTGCTGGTTTTTCCGAGTTGAACCCAGTTTTTTCTGGATTTTCTTGTTGAACCAGCCGGTCTAGTTCCGGTTCAATTGGTTGAAACATCTAGGTCAGTTCAGTTTTCAAATTAACTTATACAACCACAAAATGCAAATCCGTTTTGGTGAGTGTGAATAGCTTGGTCATTTTTGTTGACATGTACGTGTGTTGCATTTTCACGGTTGTTTGGAGTAAAATGTCAAATATAATACACTCGTATTGTCAAGTTATTAGCAAATCTAGTTAAATTATTAGTATCTAGAGTCAAGGTTTAAGTTCTAACGGAAACAAGTAAGATTTTTTCATGGTGAAATGTGGTAGTTCGCATTTTAAAATAAATAAATAAAATTAAAAAATATATATATAAAAAAATAAAAGTCATATATGGTTTCACGTTTTTCATACTTTAGACTTTAGAGAAACACAAATTTTTCGTACGATTCTCTACGGGGCACATATAGGGCCGGGTATACTTTATGCCAAGTTGGAACTCGAGTGTAGCCCTAGCCATGGCTAATATAGTAATATACATGTAAATATGCATGCATGTGTAATAATTTAACAGAAGATATTTTGTGAAGATTCAACCAAATTTGAGAAGATATTTGTAGCTTTAATACAAAATTTGTGGATCCTACATCACAGAACATACCCATTTGAGGTCAGATCGACCAACACTTGATTGAATGATTGTTATCAACTTATAGTGTATTTTATAGCATACGCCAGCCTTGCGGCCATAAATATTTGGTGTTGCTATCTTTAAAATAGGTGTTTGAATGAATTCAGTAACATAGTGTTAGATTTACTATATTTAGCAAAAGGGAAAAATCTTTAATAATGTACCATACTTGTTACAAAAATTACTTTTGTGTAGCGAACAAAAAAATAGCTTTTTGATGTACTGAACTTTCATTTTTTTGGCCTTTTTGATGTACTATTGACATTTTTGCCCCTCAAATTATTAAAAATCCAAGGGCAAAAATGTCACGAAAATACATCAAAAAGGATAAAAAGTCGAGTATAAGGGTAGAAAGACTATTTTTTTTGTTCGCTACATGAAAGTAATTTTTGTGACAAGCATGGTACATTATTAAAGATTTTTCCCTTAGCAAAAGTAGTACATGCAAAATTATCGAAACCAAGAAAAACATTATATTCATGAGGAATTTTCGTTAGCACGTAGCCTAGACAAGACTTTGATCGTTACTCTTCACCGGTGTTCTTTTAGCCATGCTACAACTACAATGCAAGCAGGTTTATCCAGTGACGGAGCCAAGATTTTTCATTCGGGTAGGCCAAATCAAATATAAGGAAAATAAATGTATAAATTTCAGAAGTTTTCCAGTAAAAAATTACCATTAACGTCATCTAAACCTAATATAAACTACATAGTAAAAGTTTTTGCAAAGTAAAAATAAAGAAAAGTACTACCTACATATCTAAGTGTTTATCTGGATGTGTCAAATCTTTTTTATTTGGGTGAGCTGAAACTATTTAGTAAGTATAATACACTAGATAATATATACATGTATTGGTAGCTAACATATTTTAGGGTGGGTCATGGCATACCCAATGCCACACTTGGCTCCGTCCCTGGTGCCCGTTTATCAATTCCTTTCAATAAAATTATTTGGTTCTACTTTAAAGCATCAGTTATAGAGATCGTTATAATGCTCATGATAGTTATGGTGTTCGTGACTGTTATATTTATGTGTTACGTATTTTTTTTTAATTATTAATTTAATTATTATTATTATTACTATTTTAAATTAATAAAAGTTTAATTTTAGTATTTATCAAATTTGTTAAAAAATGAGTTTGGTGATTGATTAGTTGGTGACTTTTACGACTGAAATGTGAATGTAAGGTGATGTGTTGAAAATCTGATGTAGCAACTAAAGTGAATGTGATGACATGCTACTCACAGTAAGGGGATTCAATCCCCCTATTTTTCCTGCCACGTCGGCTTTCTCTATCTAGCGACCTGCAGGCGATTGAGTGCCCCAGTAAACTTGCAACGGATACATATTAAATGCAAAACAAAAGTGTAAGCCAAACTCGATCGTGAAGCCGACCCAATTCTTTTTTTTTTCCGTCCTGCGACCGAATCACCACACAAGGGCGATCGAAAGGGATTCGATCGTGAATCTCGATCGACCATGCCCTTCTGTGAGTAGCCTCAAATGAGTAGATGACCATTACAACCGTAAATAAACAATTATACAATTATTATAATGTTTGGACCACTTTATAAAAGAATTATTATCACTATACAATTACTACTATAACGTCGGACCACTGAATAAAAGTTCAATGTCTCACTGAATCTTTAATTAGTGTCCCGTTAAATCATAAACTTATATAATCATAGATAATTATGACCTTCTGGATGCTTATTATAAAATTAATGATAGTTTTATCAAATAAGCTTATTTTGGTCGTTAACTAAGGGCATGCTTGGTAGGTGTTATAGGAGGTGAGGAATGGGAAAAATAATGAAAAAGATTGCTTGGTAGAGTATAATGCAATAACTATAAAATTATTAATATCATTTTGTACAATAGTTCAAACTATAAGGACTATTAGTGTAAATAGTTTAAATGTTAGTTAGATTCGTTAATCATCTTTGTATATAACTCATTTCCCATCTCATTTGTAATTACTACCTTCAATAATGATAATCATTTTCTTTCCAAATTCTATTTCCGCATAAACTTTGATATGGTATCAGAGATCACGGCCGCTCGATCCTAACCACTTTCTAACCGTTTTCTGTTATCGTCATCTTCCCCAATTAAAACCCTAATTGATCAATTTGTTCAATTGATCAAATTGATTCAACAATTTCATAAAGAAACTTGTTATATTCACGGTTTTAACAATGGCGATTGGAAATAACGATTCTACTGGTGGTTCTAATGATCTTCACGGCGTTAATGGTGGTAATCCTAATCATCAGCTCCCAGAAATGAATGCTAATGATCCATTGTATTTGGCGAGTTCTGATCATCCTGGTATGATGTTGACTAATACGCCCTTCAATAGAAGCAATTTCATGGGTTGGAGTAGAACAATTAAGATGGCTTTGGGGGCGAAATTGAAATTAGGGTTCATAGATGGATCTTTGCCCAAACCACCTGTAATTGATAATAATTGCCAAAGATGGATTCGATGTGATTATATGGTTACATGTTGGATCTTGAATTCAATGATTGCTGAACTTTCAGACTCATTCTTGTATTCTCAATCTGCTTGTGATCTTTGGAAAGATCTTGAAGAAAGATATGGTCAAAGCAATGGGCCTTTGATTTATCAGGTTGAGAGGGAATTGAGTAAGGTGATTCAAGGAAGTATGACTGTTGCTGCTTATTTTACCAAGTTGAAAAAGTTCTGGGATGAATTGCAGAGTCTTAATGGCATTCCAGTATGTTCTTGTGGTAAAATGAGAGAGTGTACTTGTGGAATAACTAAAAAGTTTCTTGAAATTGATAGTAGATCTAAATTGATGCAGTTCTTGATGAGGCTTAATGATGATTTTGAATCAGTGAGGAATCAAATTCTGTCAATGGATCCACTGCCAAATATCAATAAGGCTTACTACATAGTACAACAAGTTGAGAAGCAAAAGCAGGTTACTCATAATGTGGCTGATCCTACTGCTTTCTTTGCTAACACTGGTTCTAAGGGTAATCCAGGGCCAAGAAGAGATAGTAGAGAAGTTAGAAGTGACAAGAATTATTGTACTCATTGTAAGCAGGATGGTCATCTGTTTGAACAATGTTTTGAAAGGTTGGGTTATCCAGATTGGTATAAGGGTAAAAAGAATAAGAAAGGTGGAAGAATGGTGGCACAAGTCAATGCTGACTTTGAGTCTTACATGCAGCATGATACTCCATTTGACTTTGTTGGTGAAAATGATATGCATGGAGGTAAAGGTGAATTGGATCAGAGGATGGTGGCTGCAGTTTGTCAGGAAATGATGAGAATGTTCAAGGGTAAAAGTGTGGATCAAGGCAACACTGCTAGTACTTCTAATGCACATGCAGGTACTTATTTCTATGGCTGCAAACCTTGTCTGCAAATGTCTTTTCATGTGTCTTTGAATGCCCTAACAAGATACTTGAAAGTAGACATTAGAATTGATTGGATTGTGGACACAGGAGCTTCTGATCATATGTCACCTCACCTGCATTTGTTTAAATCCATTAGAGTACTTAAGTGCCCAATAAGGATTAAATTGCCTGATGGAACTAGCAAATTGGTTACCAAAGTAGGCAACATTCAAATCAACACCAATTTGACCCTTCACAATGTGTTTTATGT
>LBNU01017235.1:75529-96258 GCA_014162995.1 Artemisia annua | reverse complement strand
AAGCCCAATGGGTCACGTAGGCCCAATAAGTAAGTTTCGCGGGTCGGGTTATGATCCAATAATATTAGTGAGTGATCCCGGGAATTTTCGTAGGTTCGGGAAACATATAAATGTCGTACAATAAATATACGAAACGTATATTTATTAATTATAAACATTTTTAAAATATATTCGCGATACTTAGACTATTTAGGTTTGTGTGCAAGCATCGTTCCTAGGTAAATGATCATTTCACAATGTCTTAGAGATTCACATAATACGTCATGCATAAAAAAAATTTGTCACTCGTAAAAAGGGGATATTAAATAACGAAATACCTTTATTTCCAGTTTACGTATTTACTAATCGTACGGGAATTTACGAGAGGCTACAGCAAACCTTGTCTGCAAGTGTCTTTTCATGTGTCTTTGAATGCCCTAACAAGATACTTGAAAGTAGACATTAGAGTTGATTGGATTGTGGACACAGGGGCTTCTGATCATATGTCACCTCACCTGCATTTGTTTAAGTCCATTAGAGTACTTAAGTGCCCAATAAGGATTAAATTGCCTGATGGAACTAGCAAATTGGTTACCAAAGTAGGCAACATTCAAATCAACACCAATTTAACCCTTCACAATGTGTTTTATGTCCCTGATTTTCAAGTTAACTTGTTATCAGTAGGAAAATTGCTCAAAACCCAAAGTCTCATTGCCATTTTTCTTCCTACTATGTTCTTGTTTCAGGACCCTTCAACTAGTCAAGTACTTGCTTCTGGAGAAGGGTCACACAATCTCTACATCTGCAAATCATCCACTTCTCAGTCTACTAAACCTATCAGTTTTCCTATTCATTCTGCTTTGTCTTCATTTGTTAATAAAACAGCAGTTTCTAGTGATGTAACAGTTGATTTGTTTCATTCTAGACTTGGTCACACTTCTGTGTCAAAGATGCTTCATGTAAACAAATGTACACATGAAAATCTTTCTGAATTCAAATGTGATACCTGTATGTTAGCTAAGCAACACAGGTTACCTTTTCCAAAAAGTGTCACTAGATCTTCAACTCTTTTTGAGCTCTTACATGTAGATCTATGGGGTCCTTACAAATCCCCTGCTTTGAATAGTGCCCATTATTTTTTCACTATTGTTGATGATTATTCTAGGTGCACTTGGACTTATTTAGTTCACACTAAAGACCAAGTGTTATCTATTTTATCTGACTTCTTTGCATACATTGGTAATCATTTTGATGCTAAACCCAAATTTGTGAGGTCAGACAATGGCACTGAGATAGTTAATAAGGAGTGCTTAGCATTTTTTAGAAAGTGTGGTATAGTTCATCAAAGGTCAATGGTCTATACACCACAACAAAATGATGTAGTAGAAAGAAAGCATAGGCACTTATTGGATACTGCTAGAGCACTGAAATTTCATGCAGCTTTGCCTGATAAGTTTTGGGGAGATTGTGTTTTAGCTGCTACATTTCTTATTAATAAGATGCCAATGAAGATATTGGACTGGAAGACACCATTTGAAATTTTACATGGCACTCCTCCTAGTTATGACAGCTTAAGAACTATAGGATGCTTATGTTATGCTGCTGTCACAAAACTACATAAAGATAAATTTGCACCCAGGGGTATTAGATGTGTACTTCTAGGGTATCCTCCAGGCCAAAAGGGGTATAAGTTGTATAATCTTCAAACAAAGGAAGTGTTCTGTAGCAGAGATGTAATTTTTCATGAGACAGTGTTTCCCTTTAAAAAGGAAATTCAAGTTCCTGATTCAGCTGGTAAATTCTAGCCTGATTCAAGGATAGTTGAAGAAGATGTGGTTTTGGGTACTTCTGTGCAGAACAATGTGGCTAATTCTGAAGTTAATGATATTCCAAACACCCCTGATCCTATTCCTATTGATAACAATGAAACACAAGAAGCTCCTCAAGTTGAGATACCTACTCAAGTTGAAACATCTACTTCTATTCCTACTCAATCTTCTAAACCCTCAATTCCAGTAAGGACGTCTACAAGGTCTATAGTCAACCTACATGGCTAAAGGATTTTGTAACTAGCAAACACAGAGCATCCATGGCAACAAAATCAAAACAACCAGTCTATCCTTCATTCACTAATGAAGATTTTGTTGATTATCCAGAAGAGTATGTAGCTTCTTTGGCACATGTTTTAGCTAGTCTGGAACCAACCAGTTACCCTCAAGCAATCTCAAATCCCAAATGGGTGGATGCTATGGATAAAGAATTGTATGCTTTAGATGCTAATGAAACTTGGGAAGTCAATGAGTTGCCAGAAGGAAAGAAAGCCATTTCTTCAAAATGGGTTTATAGAATCAAGTTTCTTCCTGATGGTACAGTAGACAAATATAAAGCAAGGTTGGTTATTAGAGGCTTTGATCAAAAGGAAGGATTGGATTACAAACATACCTTTTCTCCAGTGGCAAAGGCTGCCACTATTAGAGTACTTATTGCCATTGCCACTGCCAAGGGGTGGCCTTTGCACCAGTTAGATGTGAATAATGCATTCTTGCATGGTTATGTAGAAGAAGAGATTTACATGAAGCCACCTGAGGGGTATACAAAGGCTTTGCCTGGTCAAGTATGCAAATTGAACAAGTCTTTATATGGCCTCAAACAGGCTTCAAGACAATGGAACCATGAGCTTTCAAAGTTTCTTATTTCACTGGGCTATGTACAATCAAAGCATGATTACTCCTTGTTTGTTAAAGCAAAAGGAGAATCATATACAATGGCATTAGTGTATGTTGATGACATTTTGCTCACTGGAAATTGTCCTCAAGAGATTACAGACACTAAGTTAGCTTTGGATAAAAAGTTCACAATTAAAGATTTGGGCTTGGCAAGATACTTCTTGGGAATTGAATTGTTCAGGACAGACAATGGAACTCATTTGCACCAAAGGAAATATGTTCTTGACCTTCTCAAAGATGCTGGATTGACTGCTGCAAAACCAACAAGTTTTCCTCTTCCTCAAAACCTGAAGTTATCATTGGATAAAGGGTCTCCTATACCTGATCCAGAGTCAGACAGAAGACTTGTAGGGAGATTACTCTATTTGTCCATGACAAGACCTGATATTTCTTATAGTGTTCAACATCTGAGCCAATTTGTGTCTTCACCCAAAGAACCACATATGCAAGCAGCTCTACATTTACTGAGATATTTGAAGGGAACAATTTCAAAAGGCCTTTTCTATCCAGTACAATCTAATTTGAAAGTTGCAGGGTTTTCAGATGCTGATTGGGCCTCTTGTTTGATGACTAGAAAGTCTTTAACAGGGTACTGCATATTTCTTGGTCATTCTTTAATTTCATGGAAGACAAAGAAGCAAGCTACAGTATCTAGGTCCTCCACTGAGGCAGAGTATAGAAGTATGGCCACAACTACTTGTGAACTTGTTTGGTTGACCTATCTGCTAAAGGATCTTCATATTCCAGTCAAGGTACCAATAACACTGTTCTGTGACAACAAAGCTGCTCAGCAAATAGCAGCCAATCCCTGTTACCATGAAAGAACCAAGCACCTTGACATTGACTGTCATTTTACAAGAGACAAAGTGCAAGATGGTTTTCTCCAAACTGCTTACATTCCTACTAATCTACAACTAGCTGACATCATGACTAAAGCTCTAGGAGCAGCTCAGCATACGTTTTTGTCTGACAAGTTGGGACTTCAAGAAGTTCCAACTTGAGGGGAGGCTATAGAATTATTAATATCATTTTGTACAATAGTTCAAACTATAAGGACTATTAGTGTAAATAGTTTAAATGTTAGTTAGATTCGTTAATCATCTTTGTATATAACTCATTTCCCATCTCATTTGTAATTACTACCTTCAATCATGATAATCATTTTCTCTCCAAATTCTATTTCCGCATAAACTTTGATAATAACCCATTACCCAATAGTTGGAAATTAGCCATTACCCAAAAATTGGAGGGAATGCTTTGCTTTCCCTTTCCCTTTCTCGACCATTACCATTGTCTTTTCCTTTCTCTTTCCCAAATTTGAACCAAGTGCACCCTAACTATTTTGTCATCAACTACCGTACATTTTTATAGATTGAATAATCAGTTTTTATAATACTCCGTAATAGCAACTCAAACATATGTTAGAAATTGGAGCTAGAGTACGATGATTGTTAGGCATTGTAAACCCCGTGAGATATCTTCTATTATTTATGCAATATTTATAGTTACGTCGAAAACATGAAACCCTAAATTCTAATGGACCCTAAGCCCACAAACAGGCTTGGCCAACTAATCTAACCTTTAATACTCTTTCGCAGTTCGAGTGGCGAAAGCTCGAGACTGGAGAAGTAAACATTGGTAATAAAGCTAAAGAAAAAGATAACATTGTTGACGAAGAATCTTTCATATTGAGTGATAAGCTTATAACGATCACCACCATTGTTTCACTTTTCTTGCAGATTATGAAGTTTCTGAGCTTCCCATGACCAACGTCTTCCACCATTTTAAGACCTCTTCATTGACCACAAACTTAATGGGACCCGCACTTCCAATAACTGTAATACTTATAAAAAAACGAAAACTAAAAACGACTAAAACAAGAATCGGCCGGCAATTAACAAACAGTGAAAATTAAACATAAAAGTCGACTAGTATAACAACACCAACGATTGGTTATAACCTGTTACACACGATGACTGATTATCAATAAAAACCAACGATCGACGTAAAACAGAGAATGCGTCGACTGGTTATAAACAAAACCAACGATCGACGAAAAACGAAAAACTCGTCGATTGGTTATCAACAAAACCAATGATCGACGAAAAACTATGGTTTTAAAGAAGTGGTGTTAGGGTTTTGTGGATGATGAAGATTGATAACAATGATGTATAAATGTGTTTATTTGGGTTGTTTTGATCAACATGTTGGTGGACAACATATCTAGTCTTTATGCAACATCTAACAAAAAAATAGGAAAATAATGGCAGCGAAGATTAGTGTTTGATAAATGACAGCAAACTAGGGTTTGAGATATGTAGGTGTGATAGGGTCATATAGAAGTGGTGGCTTGATGACCTGATGACCAAGTAGGTCTCAAGATCATACTTGCTCATGATGAAATACCAGTGTTCTAAAAGGCTTGCCAAGGCACGAGGCGTAGCCTCGCCGCCATGAAATTGACCTTGGCGGCAGCTCTTAGCGTAGAGTGGGATAAGGTGAGAAACGGCACGTCTTTTAGTACGGTGTGGCGCCATTTTAAGAAGCATTTAGGGGATTTACGGATTTGGGCTTAAATTTCTAGTATTTGAGCTATTTCCTTTTTTGACCTTGTAATTTCAAATTTTAATTTCTACTTGGGCCTCGTATTTAGGCCTGACTATTTGGGATTTAGGCTTTAGTTTTTGAAATGCTCCAAGGAAAATAATATGAAATTATGAATACATAAATCTATAAATATATTTTTGCCGCTTTAAGCATGCCTTAAAAAATGCTAAAGCTTCGCAAAGACTCACAAGATTTGAGGCGTGACTGTGCCGCCACGCCACACCTCACGCTATTTATAACATTGTGAAATACTATCGATGAAATACGATTGATTTGTCAAGTTCCAATGTTTTTACGAAAAGTGCGTAGTGTATATCGTTTACCTGCCATATCATCAAAAGTGGTTCGTATAATATTTTTCTCTCGTATAAATCAAAATAACAAAAGTTTATTTATTTTCATCATCACCTTAGTTTCTATTATTTTGGTTTGTTTATTTGTTACGATATTACTTGTTCTAATCTTCAAATGTAATTAGCTATTTTATGCTCAAGTGGATCGGTCAAAATTGCAATTCCGGTCCCAAGACGCGCAATTATATTGAACGGTAAAAATGTCAACGGATCAATTCAAACCAAAGCAACAAGTTTTGACTTTCTGGGTTGATTTTCTGCACAATTCACATACCCTAGTATGTGAATTTTAACAAATTCAATAATAGTGTCATATATGGTCTTTTTTATCCTATATTAAAAGTGCTCAACAGCAAATGAATAATCAATACTATGTACATTATAGGGATTTAATCTTTCTTAAAATGTTTTGGCATATATATTAGCGATGAAATTATGGGTGACAATGTATATCCGCCGAGATGCTAGGCATGTTGAAATTTTGATATTCGCTCGCCACATTGTTCCAAAATTACACACTTGCATTACTTGATCACATTATCAATTAAACTTTGTTTGGTGATATTTGCATATTTTTAACATGTATATGATGAGTTCATTTAATAACAAAAGCTAATCTTGTTTGACAATTTTGTATAATGAAAGTAACTATTGTTGAATTTGGAGATATAAATTCTTATTTATTTATTTGTTTATTTTTTTTTACCTATAATGAAACATTTTAACTTCTTTTTACGGAATACTAGATTTGAAACACCTACATAGAATAGTTAGCTAGTTTCATAAGCCGTGAAAACATCACAATCAAGATTGCATTTTTTATAGTATAAAGTCTTGTTAATGGATTATGATTTTTCAAAGACATATATGATTGTCCATTTGTCATACATGGTTAGCCATCGCATTATATCATTAAAAAATCACAAAAAACCAAAAAAGCAAGAAAGAAAAAAACTAAAAGCGTGTCATCGTTTCTTCTTGGATTCGTTTACTAACGAGGTGGCTTGAAAAATAATAACTATAAATCTTTTAATAATATTTCTCGATATATAAGTTATTTATTTACAAGAAAATTCTAAAGTTGACCACTAATGGATTTTTTATTTATTTTTGAGCAAGTCTGAAGTCTGATAGGTTGTTCAATAAGCTTGGAAACTTGTATATTCGAAAACAAGTGGATTGAGTACATGGTTTTGGGCTTTTTGGTGAAGTTTACTATTGCACAGTCAATTATTGCATTAAATTTTCAAACATAATTGAGACGGTTAACGATCAAGTCATGCAAACACCAAATATTATACTGTATATATTAATGGTCCTTCTAATCTATATGAAAACCTTTGATTTTATGGTCCTTCTAGATTTTTTTCAAACTTGTTATGGTTTATATAAGAGTTGGTTTGAAAAAAAGATAAGAGAGTGACAGGCAACACAATCACACAAGTTGAAAATGGTTGGTACATGTTTTTATCAAGAATTAACCAGTTTAAAAAGTTCATATAGGATATAAAAAGTTAAATATGGTAACTCACTAAACTTGACTAATTACGTAAGTACTAAGTAGTTTTGTGTTGTTTACTTTGGACTGAGAATTCATTTCGTACGGTTTTCTAAAACATGCATAATGGTGGATGAGTAATAAAGTATGGGTTTTGTTAACATATGCTCACTTCACTGTAACTTATTAGTTTATTTAATATGTATTGAATGAATTTTTTTGATTAAATAAAAAAATTTGTGTTTATGAATTACACGCCAACTTGTGGTCAATAAATAAATGTTAGCAAAACCCATGAAGTATTAATGCATGTAATCACTAATAATAAATCGGAGTTGATCAGATAATACCTTAGATTTGTAACGGAAAATAAAATGTTATCTTGAATAGAAAATACAAATAGACATGATAGTCTTTGTGAGAGATGCATCATTGATCTAGAATACAACTTTTTTAAGCTTAAATCAACCCTTTAGCATGTTTGAAGCATTCCTAGTTTGTTAAGTTTTATTTCCATTTTTAATAACTCATTTCTCATCAACCAAACATTCGTGTTTAGAATAGTAAATATAATACGACTTAAAAGTTAAAACAACCAATTTGAGATAAAAACTTTTACCATTCTTCAAAACAACACGAAGCAACTCTCATTAATGTACCACATGGTCTCAAAATGTTCCAACACTTTCTTCATTGAGCCGTCAAATAAAGCTAGTGGTTCCATAAACTGAAAGGCCAACACACAAATCAATGACAAGGAAGTGACGCAATTATATCACAACTAAAATGCAACCAATTTAAAGAGGCCCCTACGAATAGAAAATCAAAAAGAACAAAACCACTTTAGTGGAACATTGTTTCATGTCCACTTGTACAAAAGTTATAAACAAATATCCATGAATCTATAACTAATGAATCTATAACTAGTGAAAGGTCTAAATCTAAAGTTATAATGTGGTACTTAACAAAATCAAAATCAAAAGCAGCACGTAATTATAAAATTTGGTATAATTTAGAAAGAAAAAGAATAAGTGTATTTGACACATTAATTTTTACATTACGTAGAAAGAAATTAATGTGATTTACGGACATCTTCGAAAACCTTCCTCGGTTTACAAGCACGGACAGACAAAATCAATGTGATTTACGGACGTCTAAAAAATCATTGTTTTACCTCTTAGTGAGGATGATCTAAAAATGACTTAATATCACAGTTTTATAAACTCATATCAATATTTTTTGTTACTAAATTTTGTTAACGATGCACTGTTATCAAGCAAACATGTACGATACAGCACACGATTCCATGCTAAAAACTAACACAATCCAAAAGCAACTTTGGGATCGTCTACAAACTTTCAGTAATCATTACATCGTACAAATAAGTTCACATCTTTTCATAAATATCCTTAATTGTTCATATTGAAACATAAATATCCTTAAATGTTCATATCGAAAAACATTCCAAATAGTCATCAAATCAAACACTTTTAAACATTACTATCATTATGGTTATAATTAAATCATAACTTACGTGGTCAACTAGTTAAGATCATGATATTTCCACAAAAGATCTCAAATCAAACCCGCATTTGAATACACATTTTTGAGTAAAATGGTTTAGAAATTATCACCAAAATATCTGGTTAAACCATATGTACATATGATTCAAAACATTAATCACTCCAAAGTCCGAATAATCTATACATTAAAAATCTAATCAATATTCACAATCCAAATAAGTAACCGTACGTTAATATGACCTAAATCTTAAAAACGTGTCAACTTGACATAATCAAATAAAAGTCGACAGAGTTGACTCATTCATGTATCTTTATACACACTATCCAGGATCCTTCTTCTCATTCAACATAATAAACAGAAGCTGTCTTTTTAAGACTCATTTCAACAACTCCAAAATCCACCAAAACAAAACCTTCCAAATCATTCTATTTATTACCTCTATTATCCACACACACCTATATATAACCTCTTTATAAAACCTCATCAAGACTCAAAACTCATCTCAAATCTTACATTATTTGCAAATACCATTTTCTGGGTACTCATTAAATTGTCTAAACTCAAGTGGGTCAATCTTGAAATTACTCAAAACACGCAAAAAATCTCATCTTTGACCATTTGACCGAAAATATCAAGATTTAGAACCCAGCTCAAAAGCTGCATATTCTTGAGATATTTTTATCTGGGTCATATTTATTTTTTATAAACTCTAGTGGGTCGATCTTGTTTTCTTAATGCAAATGCAAAAAATGGGTACGGGTGATGGTCGTGAAGTATTGCCTGAAACTAGTACAGAAACGTACGGTGCTGACAGGAAGGCATTTAGTGGGCCGTTAAACAAACGAGGTACACGTAAAAGTGCTAGGTTTAACATCCCTGATGACGTAGGCAGCAGTAGTGGAAGCACTAGGTCAAGAAACAACGAGGATTATGTCGAAATAACGTTGGATGTTGGTGATGACTCAGTGGCAGTACATAGTGTGAAAACTGCAGGTGGTGGTGACATGGAGGATCCTGAGCTGACTTTGTTAGCTAGAGGGTTGGAGAAAAGGGGTAGTTTGGGTACTTCTGTGGTTCGAAATGCCTCGTCTAGGATTAAGCAAGTTTCGGAGGAGTTAAGGAAGTTGACATCTTTTTCGCGGAAGCCTGTGGGGGGACGGTATGACCGGACTAAGTCCGGGGCTGTTCCTGCTTTGCAAGGGTTGAAATTTATTAGTAAAGCTAATAGCGCGGCCGCGTGGGCCGCGCTGGAGAAGCGGTTTGATGAACTCACTAAAGAGACTAATGGGTTGTTGCCCCGGGCCTCTTTTGGTGAATGCATAGGTAAATTAAAACTGCTTATTTTTTATATTGTGTTTTCTTATAGATATTTTGTTTGGATTTTGTTTATCTGATTATTGTGTTTTGAAAAAGCATATGTGCACTTTTTGGATCATGAGAATATTGTTTTATGCTTATTGTGCTCAAGGTTTAAAAATTGCTTTGATAATGCTTATTACAAAAAGGAATAATGATGCGTGTTTGTAACTTTTGTATACTAATGGTTTTAAATTTCGAGCAGGAATGAACAAAGATTCAAAAGAGTTCGCAGGAGAACTCTTTGATGCACTTAGCCGAAGACGAAACATTCAGGGTGACTTGATCAACAAGGGACAATTGAAGGAGTTTTGGGACCAAATTTCTGATCAAAGTTTTGATACAAGGCTTCAAACTTTCTTTGATATGTGAGAATCTTTAATATTAATTAAGAATTCCATTTTTGACTTTATTACAATGGTTGCTTTTCAAGTCATTATGCTAGATTGACTTGTATTGTTTATTTGAGAACACTTGGACTAATTCAAAGCATATAAAATACAGGGTTGATAAAGACGCCGATGGCCGTGTCTCTGAAGAAGAAGTTCGAGAGATTATTAGTTTAAGTGCTTCGGCAAATAAGTTATCAAACATTCAGAAACAAGCAGATGAATATGCAGCATTGATCATGGAAGAATTGGACCCCGATAACCTCGGTTACATTATGGTACACATTATTAGTCTAAACTTTTTTAGTTTAGGTATAGAATGGAGTTTGTTAAGTTTTTACATCAACTAAACATTTCAAATTTGCATTCTAAATAACAGATTGAGAGCTTGGAGACACTTTTGTTGCAAGCCCCGGCGCAATCAGCGAGAGGCGATAGCAAAGCCCTAAGCATGATGTTGAGCACAAATCTAAGAAATGAGAACTATAGGAACCCTCTAGAACGAGGGTATGATCATATGAAATACTTTATTCAAGATAACTGGCAAAGAATTTGGGTGCTTGCCGTTTGGATTGGGATTTGTGCCGGTTTGTTCACATATAAGTACATTCAATACAAGAACCGTGCAGCGTACGATGTAATGGGAGCTTGTGTTAGTGTTGCTAAAGGTGGGGCAGAGACACTCAAGTTCAACATGGCTCTAATTTTGTTACCCGTGTGTCGAAATACCATCACATGGCTTAGGAACAAGACCAAACTTGGTGTTGTGGTTCCATTTGATGATAATCTTAATTTCCACAAAGTGAGCATCTCTATCCTTTAACTTTTTGCATATTATATGATGAAATTATAAATCTACTAAGTGTGAACCATTTGACAAAACATAATTTACATCTTTTGGNGAACCGTGCAGCGTACGATGTAATGGGAGCTTGTGTTAGTGTTGCTAAAGGTGGGGCAGAGACACTCAAGTTCAACATGGCTCTAATTTTGTTACCCGTGTGTCGAAATACCATCACATGGCTTAGGAACAAGACCAAACTTGGTGTTGTGGTTCCGTTTGATGATAATCTTAATTTCCACAAAGTGAGCATCTCTATCCTTTAACTTTTTGAATATTATATGATGAAATTATAAATCTACTAAGTGTGAACCATTTGACAAAACATAATTTACATCTTTTGACGTTATGATATTTACGCCTAACTTTTGCTTGTGTTTCTAGGTGATTGCATTCGGGATCACAATTGGAGTTGGGCTCCACGCAATATCACATTTAGCATGTGATTTCCCTAGACTTCTTGCTGCAACTGAAGAGGAGTACGAGCCAATGGAACAATATTTTGGAGAACAACCCACTAGCTATTGGTGGTTTGTTAAGGGAGTCGAGGGTTGGACTGGGATCACTATGGTGGTTCTAATGGCTATAGCTTTCACGTTAGCCACCCCATGGCTAAGGCGTGGTAAACTAAACCTACCCAAGCCTCTGAAAAAACTTACGGGGTTTAATGCCTTCTGGTACACCCATCATCTATTTATTATCGTTTACGGTATGCTCATTGTTCACGGTATCAAACTTTACCTCACGAAAGAATGGTACAAGAAAACGGTGAGTACTAATTTCTGAATATTTTTATGTGAATATTTTCTTGAATATCAAACTGAACATATATACTTTTTTTGTAACGTTAGACTTGGATGTATTTGGCTGTTCCAATCTTGCTTTATGCATGTGAGAGATTGACGAGAGCATTAAGATCTAGTGTCAAGCCAGTTAGTATATTGAAGGTAATGATAAATCTAGCCTTAAAATCGTTTGGATTTAAATCGTTAGATTATTTTGTGTAGTATTTTACTGACAATATATTGTGTTTAAAGGTTGCTGTTTACCCCGGAAACGTGTTGGCGCTTCACATGTCAAAGCCTGCTGGCTTTAAGTACAAAAGTGGACAATATATGTTTGTTAACTGCAAGGCGGTTTCTCCATTTGAATGGTGAGTTTTGTGCAAATAAACAAACAAATTTTTCTCTGCAATGAAATGCTATATATACTAACTCAATGATTGTTATTCAGGCATCCATTTTCCATAACTTCTGCACCTGGAGATGATTACCTAAGTGTTCATATCCGAACCCTCGGTGACTGGACCAGGCAACTTAAAACCGTCTTCTCTCAGGTACATTTTTCATGATCTAAAAGTGTTTAAAACCAGAGGTGAATATTTGGCTTGACGTATGAATTGGACAATTTCAATTATGAGGAACGGGTCCAATGGACTATACAAGTTCAAAAATATGCCACATTATCTCTTTAGCTGTTGTCTATAATTTCATTATACGAACTAACCCGATTTTATCATTTTCAGGTATGTCTACCTCCTGCTAACGGCAAAAGTGGACTCCTGCGAGCCGATAACCAAGGAGACAACCTGGAGTAAGTCTTCTTGTCACACTAAAACCGTTTATATGCTTAAAAAACAGCATAGAAACACTTAAATAAGCATTCCCAAACACCCTCTAACTTCTGTGATTCAACAAGTTTCCTAACTTTCTTGAATGAATTTGTCAACAGTTTCCCGAGAGTCCTAATTGACGGGCCATATGGAGCACCAGCACAAGATTACAAAAAATACGATGTTGTATTACTAGTTGGATTAGGGATCGGAGCAACCCCTATGATTAGTATACTCAAGGACATTGTTAATAACATGAAAACCAAACAAGAGGAAGAAGAAGCCTTAGAAAATGGCGTCAACAGCTCAGTGCCACCACCATCGCCTTTATCAAAGAAAAGCGATTTCAAGACAACACGAGCTTACTTTTATTGGGTTACAAGAGAACAAGGATCATTCGACTGGTTCAAAGGTGTCATGAATGAAGTTGCGGAAACGGATCATGATAATGTGATTGAGATGCATAATTATTGCACAAGTGTTTATGAAGAGGGTGATGCTCGGTCCGCTTTGATCACTATGCTTCAGTCGTTAAACCATGCCAAGAATGGTGTTGATGTGGTTTCGGGTACTCGTGTCAAGTCACATTTTGCAAAGCCAAATTGGCGTAGTGTTTACAAGCGCATTGCTGTTACTCATAGTGGTCAACGTGTTGGTGAGTTTCTCTAACTTCTAGTTGTTTTGCATTGCTCGAGTATACTGCTAGTTATCTCACATTCGTACATACCGATTTCTAACATCAAAGTTTTAAAATATGCAGGGGTATTCTATTGTGGAGCACCAGCACTAGTCCCAGAGTTGAAACAACTTGCATCAGATTTCTCCCACAAGACTCCTACCAAATTCGACTTCCATAAAGAGAACTTTTAACTTAATCAACTGTACAATAAACTTGTTTAGACATGGAAACTTATGTATTAATCAGTTCGGACCCTATATCTCGTAAACCTTTAAGGTGTATATACAAACCGAGAAGAGTTACGTTGGTTGGGTATAGATTTTGGTTTTTATAGAGAAGGATATGCTTTTTAGCATATCGTTAAGGATTTATTCGTTAAATTTATTTCTTTATGTAATTTCGTTACGTTTCTTTGTAAGATTTTTTTTTTATATGTGTACAAACATGTGTGATAAACTATGTTAATGCAATCGATTTTTATCGAACCATATCATAAGGTGTCAAGGTTCTATTCTGTGAGTGAAAATGATGAAAGTTTAGCTGTTATACATAGTTATTATAGGAATGATTGGGTACTTTATATTCTTATAGTACTTTTTTTCATTCGAAGTGTAGACATGTATTAATTCAACAAAAAGTTGGTAGCCGTTGTATTTGATCTCATAAATTTTCACACCGTATAGAAGAAAAAGCTATAATAAGATGCATGAATTTCTAGAAATGGATATTATAGCGTGCCGTATGTTTAACGTCATTTAATTGCCAATTATTGGTGCTAGAAAGTCAATATGAGGTAGAGACATGCATGCCAATTATCCTATATACTAAAAGGCACTTTGTCGGGCTGTTAGAAGTACGTGATTACAATTGTAATTACAGGATTGTTAGGGCCAATATGTGGCTGGAAATGAGTTTGTACACCATTTTACTGTGTAATGTACTTAAGCAGTACATATGTTTCAACATGTTATTGGTACACATATACAGTACACTGTAGCTCCGTCCCGTTATTCCACTATTTGAACCACTGTTCATTACAAAATTTTCCGTTATTGCTACTGTTGAGCCCCGTTACAGGGGTGTAATACTCTTCTGCTGCAGCTTTTTTCTCTTTTTTTCTTCCCTTTTTATAATACATGATGATCCCATCCATTGGCTAGAAAGTTCCAAGCAGATCTCATCCATTCCTGCATCCAAAATTTGCTCAATCAAGAAGAAAGAAAACAAATAAAAAAATAAAAAGGAGAATCTTTGCCATCTTTGTCTCACATAGAGGTACACATATGACGTTTACTTTGGTATTTTCTTCCTTTATATATCTCATTTGGTAACCTCTTTTCCCTCTTTTTTTCCCAGTGCTGTTTTGTTTTTCTTTAATTTAAGGGTTTCTTCCATCCAGGGACTAACTTGGAGGTATATCTTCTGCTTAAAATAACACTACACCAGGTAAAAAAAAATATAGCCAGACATATTTCTCTCTTTTCATTTAAAGGTTTTCGAAGCCATTATATATTTACTAACTGTTGCCATCCTTCATATACACAAAAAACTACCTGCCATGCACATCTCTATCTACATATATCTTTTAACTATGCTACTGTATACACTATGTGTTTCATATCTATGCTATAGTTCCTATAATTTTGTAGATATAAGAATACCTATGCCTAGAAGATTGTTAGCATCAGATT
This sequence comes from Artemisia annua, assembly GCA_014162995.1. Taxonomy (NCBI): domain Eukaryota; kingdom Viridiplantae; phylum Streptophyta; class Magnoliopsida; order Asterales; family Asteraceae; genus Artemisia; species Artemisia annua. The sequence goes on along the minus strand of LBNU01017235.1, from coordinate 81,003 downwards.
TTATAGNTATATATTTACTAACTGTTGCCATCCTTCATATACACAAAAAACTACCTGCCATGCACATCTCTATCTACATATATCTTTTAACTATGCTACTGTATACACTATGTGTTTCATATCTATGCTATAGTTCCTATAATTTTGTAGATATAAGAATACCTATGCCTAGAAGATTGTTAGCATCAGATTTTATAGACCCTTCCAATAATAATATGTTAAGCTCCATTGGTAGTAATGGATTGAAAGAACACCCGCTAAACTATCATGAGAATACCCTAGGAATTAACAGTACCAATACCCCAGCACATTTTCATATAAACAATACCGAAAACCGTACCTGGTCCACGAAGGATGCATCCCATGTAAATTATCCGCAGTGGAATGCCCACACTGCGAAACTACAACAACAACAACTGCCTCCGTTCAACATACGTGGGAACCAGATGCTTATGCCGTACTCTGAATCGGCTATAAACTGTGCACCGTCCATCCTGAAACCCAACGTAAGAGAATGTGAGTTTGCTACAGTGCCATAATCCGCATAAGAAACTTAAAGGTATTTTTTTTCTTTTTCTTTTCTTTTTTCTTTTTTTTTTAATGTTAGTGTAGGTTGTTAATAAATTTGTTTTTTCCTTATGCAGGTGCAACAGACATGCCTCATATGAATTCTTCTGTTGGAGGAACAACTACTTTTGACACGATTCATGATACATCACACTCTGCATGCACCAGCACCCAGCAAGATCCTCGAGGCATATATTACCCACAAAAACGCAAAGTGTCAGAAACCTTCAAAAACATATCTAATGTTGACAAAAAATGCAAGGGTAAGACATTTACTTCTCAAACTCCATACATTAAGAAAAGGTCACCACATTTTTCTTAATGCATTAGGTGTTATATACAGGTGTTCAAGTCAATATAAATTCAAGCACTACACTAAAAGACGACACAATTCCAGACTTGAACAACCATCATGAAAACCCTTTTGGACCAACGTTTTTACAGCAGAAAGAAGGTATGCATATTTATTACCTTTTATCACCAAAAAACCCTAACATTCATTGAATGCATAGTATTTATTACCTCTTACTGTTTCATATGGTCAAGGACAGAACAAAAAAGGAAACCTAACATTAAATGCATGCTATCTATTTTGTAATAACTAACTATTTAATATAATATTAAATTAATGTATTCTTAACAGGTCTGCTACACAACAAAGGTAAAAACGTGGTACTTCAGCCACCCAGCATACGTGACGCAACTGACTATTTTTTTCAGCTACGTATGTACACCAATGTCAACCTTTCACAACCACTTCCATACATGACAACTATATAGAAGCAGCTAGCCCAAACACAGACAATTAGACATCTACACATCAGAATTTTATAACCAATCGTCAAAGTAAATGGAGGTATCGACATGCTCAACAACTACACGTAAATTTCGTTGAACAGGCCACACACGCTACCTCAGCTAGATCATCCAACAAAGGTAACTGAGACTAAATGTTTAAATAGATTTTTACATTAATAAAGTGACCAAAAAAATTTTACACACCCACCTTCTATTGCAGATGTATCTCAGTTATACATTGACATTGGAGACTGTGATTATATGTGCCAACATTGCAACGCAATTTTTTGGTATGGTGAAAGATCAGGAACAACTTCCCGATCACAGCCAATAAAATATACTAAATGTTGCGCAGGTGGGCAAGTGCGCCTTCAAAAAGAAATGGAACCACCCATGTATTTCAAGCAGTTGTTCAAGGACAAGCATTTTCTGGATAATATTCGTGCATATAATCAGATGTTTAGTATGACATCTTTCGGTGCACAGATAGACGATTCAGTTAATGACAGAAGAGGACCATATGTGTTCAAGATTTCTGGAGAAATACACCATTGGATAGGCACAATATGTCCAACCAACATAAATGAACCAAAATTTATGCAGCTTTATATCTACGATACGCAAAATGAAGTTGCTAACAGAATGAAAGCTTTTGGTGGAAAAGATGGAAGCGGTTTAAAACCATAAATAGTCCAAAGTTTGATACAAATTTTGGATAAACGCAATGAATTGGTTCGGATATTTAGGACAACGAGAGAAAGATGCAACCAACCCAATGTCACTAAATTCAAAATTCAGTTATACAATGTGGTTGGAGCACGACAGTATCAGCTTCCTACTTCTGGTACTCTTGGAGCGATTGTTTTTGAGCCAGACACAAATACTCAAACAGATTACGACGTTATTATAGAGTATAAGGACAGACGTCCTCAAAGAATCAACAAATTACACAGCTCCTATATGTCTCTCCAGTTTCCTCTTCTGTTTGTGTTTGGCCAACCTGGCTATAACACAAAAATGACACTACAAGGAGGCACTAAAAATAGAAAGCAAAATAAACTTTCTATGAACATGTACTACAAATACCAACTCCATGAAAGATATTACCAATATGGTCTCCTGTTCAAAGCTGGCAGACTGTTCCAACAATATGTTGTTACTGTCTATTGTGCTCTTGAACAAGACCGGCTTGATTTTCACAGATCAAACCAGAAGAAACTCAGGAGTGAGTGTCTTTTAGGGATCTGTGACGCAATTTCAAAAGGAGACCATTTCGGCAGGGATATTGGCCAAAAAATAATACTCCCTTCAAGTTTTACGGGCGGGCCAAGGTACATGTACAGTCATTACCTTGACGCACTGGCGATTTGTAGAGTTCTTGGAAACCCACAGTATATCATTACATTCACATGTAATGTTAACTGGCCCGAAATCAAACGACACATGAGAAGGTACCCGCACATTCCGCCCTCAGACAGGCCTGATGTGATATGCCGTGTTTTCCACGAAAAACTACGCGATTTCTTAATAATCTTAAAGGAAGGCCACATCTTTGGTAGGTGCACTGGAGGTATGTGATACTTTTATAGTATATATATTCTGAGAAAAAAAAATTATAAAACATAAATTATAAAAATCATCGTTACTAACCTTACTTCTCAATTTTTCTTATCTACAGTTCTTTATACTATTGAGGTCCAGAAACGTGGTCTCCCACACTGTCATACACTGCTCTGGATAGACGCACGGGACAAAATTAGAAAGCCAGAAGAGGTCGACAATTTTATTTCAGCCGAACTACCAGACAAAGAGTCTGACCCTGAAGCATACACGGTGGTTGCAAATATGATGATGCATGGCCCATGTGGAAATGCTAAACCTAAAGCACCGTGTATGCAGGAAGGTGTATGTACAAAGAATTTCCCAAAAAAAATTTGTGAAAACACTTATTTTGACAAGGATGGCCACATACACTATCGCAGGCGAAGGGGATCAGCTTATGTTCAAGTAGGCGAGACGAAACTAGATAATAGCTACGTTGTGCCATACAATCGTTTGCTCTGTCTTATGTTTCATGCTCATATTAACGTCGAATACTGTGGCTGGAGTATGCTTATTAAATACCTTTTCAAGTATATTTCGAAGGGCACTGACAGAATTGCCGCACGGATTACCAAACCTATTGGCGACCCAGGCTCTGCATCATCTGCTCCGAAGATACAAACCGATGAAATTAAAAACTTCATTGACGGTCGTTTCATGTGCCCGTATGAAGCATGTTGGAGGATACTCGACTTTCCTATTCATCATAGAGAACCACCCGTGTAGATACTATCGGTTCACTTAGAAGATATGCAGCAAATAACTTTTGGTGAACAAGAATCTTTGACACGCATTCTGACAGATGACGGAAGAAGACTAACTACATTAACAGAGTGGTTTGCATATAATGCATGATTTACGGATGGTCGACACATTACATATTTGGACTTTCCATCTGAATATGTTTGGTACGAAGATAAAAAGACATGGAGACGTAGACAACTGAGAAGCAGACATTCAATTGGTAGATTAGTATATGTGCATCCAGCAGCAGGCGAATTGTTCTACTTCCGTATGTTACTCACACACCAGAAAGGTTGCAAGTCATTCATCGAAGTTTGCACCGTCAATGACCATGTATTCCCGATATATCGTGCGGCATGTCAGGCAATGGGTCTTCTAGATGATGACAAAGAATGGGATATAGCGTTAGAAGAAGCATCAATGACAGCAACAGCGGGACAATTACGTATGTTGTTCTCTCATATTTTACTGTACTGTGAAGTCAGACCCTTTACAACTCTGGGAGAGACACTGGCGTTTAATGGCAGATGATATTCCAAGAAAAGCTTCCGAAACAAGCCACGTTAGGAATCTTCATGTAAACGATCCAGAGCTAAAAGGTTACATCATGTATGAAATAGAGATGATACTGAACAACTGTTCAAGATCACTCAAAGATTTTGGATTCTCATTACCTCCACAAGATTTAATACATGATCTGTGCAACAGATTATTGATGGAAGAAAGGAACTACAACCGGGAAGAGTTGAAAGAAGAAGCTGCAAAATCGGTTCTCAGGTTGAATGTTGAACAAAGAAAAGTTCACGATCTCATAATCAATGCGTGTATCGACAACCAACAAGAACTGATATTTGTGTATGGACACAGCGGCACAGGAAAGACTTTTTTGTGGAAAACAATTATCAACAAATTACGTTCAGAAGGGAGGATTGTCTTGGCCGTTGCGTCTTCGGGTGTCGCATCCCTACTATTACCATCTGGCCGTACAACACATTCTAGATTTAAAATACCTATTGACCTAACTGCGAGTCGATGTGCAGCATAAAAAAGAGTACACAAATGGCAGATTTGCTTATTAAGGCTGACTTACTAGTGTGGGATGAGGCGCCAATGAATGATCTCCGGTGTTTTGAAACACTCGATAGAACGCTCAGAGATATTCTTGAAAACCCCCATAAACCATTCGGTGGTAAACCAGTCATGTTGGGTGGTGATTTCAGACAAACACTTCCCGTTATAAAAAAAGGAACAAAGGCGCAAATAATAGGATCATCAATCACAAAATCATATCCTCCGTTGGTAGCTGCATAAAGGTGATGTGCTCTTGTCGCACCAATATTTGTTCCTCCAAGTTGTTGCATAAACATTTTCTCTCTGTGGGTCAATTTTTTCTTCTTCTTTGTCAGATGTCTATATATTACAGGAACGAATGTATGATTGTGTTCTTCTACAAAATCGTACAGTTCGTATTTCGTATGACTCTCATTCAGCTTGAACTTAACCTTTGCCATACATCCTGTCCTTGAAATACTTGATGTTCTAATCTGATTTTCACTAGTCTCTTCATTCATTGTATCCTTATTAACACCTTTTGCCAATCCCTCCCTGTTGCAAACCAGATATTTCCTATCTACAACACCACTTTTCAGGCAATTTTGTGTTGATAGCCTAACGGAAAACCCTGCTTTCTCAGCATACTCTTCATACATCCTTATACAATCATCAAGAGTTCTATATTTGTTTCCAATTTTTGGTCTATCAAA
>LBNU01017235.1:41325-75270 GCA_014162995.1 Artemisia annua | reverse complement strand
TTTTTTTTTTTTTTTTTTTTTTTTTTTTTTTTTCTTTTTTTTTTTTTTTATTATAATATTATTTTTTTTTTTTTTTTTTTTTTTTTTTTTTTTTTTTTTTTTTTTTTTTTTTTTTTTATGGTAACATTTTTTCAAATAGTCATGGTGCATACTTTTTTTTTTAAGCAAATGTGCATACATGTTTTTTTCCTTCAAATAGTAAAGGTGCATAGATGTTTTCAATTAGTCAAAGTGCATACATGTTTTTTTTCCACATAGTCAAGTTGCATACATGTTTTTTTAGTTAACATTTTTTTTATCAACGTACCAATACTTTTATAAACACAAATTAAGAACATAAATCATTATAAAAAGAAAAACAATATTGATATACTTAAATGTTACATTTTGCTTTATTACAAGTACAAAAAAAAATGAATTAATCATATATAATCGTATACATCCACTTCCCGATCTTGAATGATATAATCATCTTCATCAATCAATCTGAAACAAGTATGCATGAAAATAATTAAACCACAAACACAAAACATATATATTGTATACGTAAACATATATGTATCTTTCCAAAACATATATGTTTTATAATCCAAACACAAAACATATATGTTTTTTTGAACCAAACCGAAAACATATATGTTTTTTTGAACCAAACCGAAAACAAGTATGTTTAGTTGAAGAAAACAAAAACAAAACAACATGCTAATGGACTAGGTAATATCCGAATATACGATTCGTATTTAGCTAAAAAAATCGAAACAAATGAAATACCCCAAAACGCTTTTGTGACTCATTGATTTGAACACATATATTTTGAACATGTGTGGATCCATTTATTTTGAACATGCATGCATCCATTTATTTTGAACATGTTTTGAACATATATGTGCACACTGCACACTCATTGTAATCATTAAAACATATATGTTTTGAACATGTATGCATCCATTTATTCAACTATCACCATATATTAAAATAGAAATCATCAAACTATCATCACCATCAAAGATGTATTAATGAAACACGCATTAACAACAGGCAAGATCTACGAAAAATAAAGTTACAAGTATTTAAAAACATCAGATCTATAAAATACAATACGTGGATCTATAACTTTCAAAGATATAGAAAAAACATCAATTTTAATTTTCGATTGAAAATTTCGACTTTCAATTCAAGAGAAAACATACCTTTTCATTGAGTAACCATTGACTACTTTGAGTCAAATAAGTCAAACTTTTATAAGCAAAAGTTACGTATTAAAAAAAGACTACTTTTTAGGGGGGGAAATGTTAACGAGAACACATACAAATGCAACACACATATAGGTTCATAAAAAGGTAATTGCAGTTTTAACTTTCAAGTTCACATTTAATTTTAAGGACCCACAAAATACAAGAACACATACAAATGCAACACAGATTTCAAATGTCAAACAAATATATAAAAAATTGAATCACTAATAGCATTTTACAATAGATCCACACAATGACACAAACCCATAACAAGACTACGTATCAACAACAAGAGTACGACGTGAATTTAAAAGCCTTGACAAACATAAATCGATTTCGACACAAATGAAAACGAATCAAAGCTTAGAAAACTCACAGAATTTGTACACATCGAATGGGGACGAAAACGAAATAAGTAAAATAGCAACAATCAACAAACAAGTTATGAACATTCAATTACTTTATTCATGTGTTTGGTTGCTAGATCTGGAGATTGAGATCGTGGTAGGGCCGGCTAGTATTTTTTTCAGATATGAAAGAGAACGTGGTTGTAGGCACGTCACAAACAAATAACCGATTACAAATCAGTTAACTTTTCAAGCGACTCATGGTAGTGGTTTGAAGGTGAAAGGATGATGGCCTGAGATTGGAGAAACCATGGTGGCTGTAAAGAATTAATACGATGGTTTTGGTGGCTAGGGTTCTTGAGAAGAAGAGAGATGAAAAGTGAAAGAGAGAGAAAGATATGAAAATAATAAAAATGGGGAAACGGTTTTTGGTATATACGAAGTAAATCCTTTTTTTATGGAAAATTAAATTCCCATTCTGCCCCTCATTTAATTTTTTCTATCAAATTAAATTACATATATTTTCGAAAATGCCATTATGCATTGACATGATGTACCTTATGTATTATTAGGTGTAAAAAAGGTGGTTCTCGCAGTTCTTGCAAATAAAAGTGGTTCTCGTAAGAAAGTTACACTATATATATANTATATATATATATATATATATATATATATATATATATATATATATATATATATATTGGAAGTTTTATATATACTTGTATTACACTGTTTTATAAATATGTAGGTGCGTATCAACCAAAGTGGGTGCGACGATCTACAAATCTTTGAGAGAGTCAATGCCGATTTTGAAATAATTTAGGAAAGCGTTCGCGCATGTTAAAGCGTGGCACATTCTCAAAGAACAACCAAAGTGGCGCGAACAACCGGTGATTGGTCTGACTCAAGAATCCCATGGATCGAGCAAGAAAAGAAAGTCGTTCGAGTCAAATAACGTTGAAATGCCAACAAATGAGGAATATTTCGACTGTCACTTACCGAACCTCAACGATAACCCTGCTTCATCACGTCAATCGAGAGGCAAAAAAAAAGGCGAATTATGAAGATTCAAGCCGAATTTCGATGCGTGATACCTTTGCAAGTTACACGGCTGAAAAACAAAGTTTATTGCAGGCGCAGTTTGAGGTTCAAAAGAAAAAAGACGAAGAATATTTCAAGTTTATTGATGAGGAGGTCTACAATCGTGACATGAAGTTCGTTATGGACCCGCACGACAATATCCGAGACCCGGCTTTTAAGGAATTCGTCATCAGTAGGAAACGCGAGATATGCGCCAAATACGGTTGGCCGTGTAGTTTGTAGGATTTAATGGAATTTTAGTTATTTTATATTTTTTAGTAATATTATGTAATGTTTTTTAATTTTAATGGAATTTTAATTTTGTTTAAAAAAATGAAGTGAGCGATGGGATGTAGTGAGTGATGGTGTTGCCAACAAAAATATGGGTGAGTGATGGAAAAAGTAGGTGAATGATTTGACATAAGGGGATCGGTTGAGAGTGAATGATGGGATTTTGGGTGAGAGATGGGTTGTCAACCCCCTAACATATATATTTAACACATTGAATTAATGTAAATATTAAAACACTCATCAATGCAAAAATATACTAATCAATATAAACCATATGATACAATTTTAAACAAGCTATTAGAATAAATTTTTAAATACTCTCCTCAAATACAATAAAACATTCCTGAAGTAAAAATTAATAAAAGATATCAAAAAAAAAAAGTTAGTTATTGTCATATCTATGTTTTTACTATCTACATTCAACATAATATAATTTGTCATTGTTTGAAGTTATTGAAACTTAAAATTCTCGTCTTCTATAAAGTTATTATCGCGAAAAACATATTATAAAAAAAGATTGTTTGTCAAAAAATTAATTATAAAGTAAATACTGCGGCAACGCGCGGATACCCTTGTGGTAAAAATGAAAAGAAAGAGAATGATTGGTTTTGTATTACAAATTAAATACTTTACACGAAATGCTCATAAAATACAAAACATTTCAACTTATAAATTTACAAATTTGCCCTTATGAAACACACTGCACTCGTGAGAGATATAATTACTTCTGGTTGAAAGTCAATAGCGCCACCGCTCGCTTACAAGGTTTGTCACCATAAACCCTAGACATCTTTCTCATCATTTTTTCCTTTTAAATCAAGGTTTATAAAAATGATTTAACCCACTTATTTAATTCAATCTAGTACTTAATTAAATTAGCTTGTTTGCTATGATTGGCTTCTACTAGTATTATGCGTCTTTCAAATTTAGCATATAGTTTAATGAATCTTTGATATGTTTTCATTTCTATGTTTGTTGATTAATTTATGGTGATCTTGGTATTGGTATGACAATGCTGATATGGGTTAAACTTGTCGAAAAGTGATGAGGTTTTAAAGTGTCGAATGTTGGGTTTTAGTACGTGCGTGGGGGCAATTTGAGCTTTGAGTGGGGGGCACTTTTGAAAAAAGGTCAAAATTAAAAAAAGTACACTAAAATCTCAACTTTTTCGACGAGCCATGGGGGGCATTGGCCCCCATAGTTATACCATGGATCCGTCCCTGTTCTAGATAATACTTGTGGTTCTTGTATGTTCTGATTATATGTTAGGTTTAATTTCTTTTATTATTATTATTATATATATACTTTTTTTCATATACGAAGTTTGATTGACTATCGAATGTTGTTATTCGTGTGGATGAATTTGTGGGATTTTCATGTCATAGTGCGTAATTCGTGAAATGAAATGCCCTTGAAACAGAAATGAGTAAATCGGTGATTTTTATGGATATTTCATATAGTTCATTTCAAACAGAAAGTAATTTTACCGGGGTGAATTAACCCTTTTACCCAAAAAAAACAGAAAGTTCCTAAGATAGGAAAAAGCATGACCGTTAAATGGGATCGAGAGAGTATTAGTTTTTATAACGACTGAATGAGCATAATATCAGAAACATGGGTTGTGCTTTTAATTGCTAAATTTATAATAAATAATTTGTCCTATGAGAAGCTATATGTTTTTAAGGTAACTATATACGAAAGTGAGAAATGTATGAATTGTATTCTTTTCGTTTGGAAAACAGATTCTGATATTTACTTCTTATTTTAGGTACCTTTTGAAAATGGCTTTTATTAGTAGAATTGGTAGTCTGATTAAACAATCAGGAAGCAAGAATGTTAGCATTGGATTGTCTTCCTCAAATTCACCACTTTTCCAGACACTCAGAAGCATGTCATCTGCTAAGCTCTTCGTTGGAGGTAACGTTATCGTGTTTTTAATGCCGTATATAGAGTGTGTATTCACAGAAATTATGTCCAGAATAACAAATTTTTATATCATTTGCAGGACTTGCATATGCAACTGATGAAGTCGGATTGAAAGAAGCTTTCCAACAATATGGCGAAGTGATAGAATGTATAATTCTATGACTTACCTTAATCAACACATAATGTCAGATGTTGAATTCGTGTTAAACAGTTGGAGTTCTGATAACTCGGATTTTATTTGCTGATTTTATCTAATGTAGACTCACTACAACTGCTTCAATTTTTGCAGCCAAAGTTATTGTTGATCGTGATTCTGGTAGGTCTCGAGGTTTTGGTTTTGTTAGTTATACATCAGCTGATGCAGCTAACACCGCTATGCAAGACATGGACGGAAAGGTATTATGCATCCTCAAGTTTGTAAGAAAATTGCCTACTTGAAATCCTATGTTTATTTTCGGTTGTTTTGCACTGTGCTGCGGTAGTTGAAATTATACGTAGATATCTTTAATTTGAAAGCATGTGGACTTCATCATATGGAGTTACCGCATGATTTCCTTTCGAGACACTAATTCCATGTTGGTAATGAGTTTCAGGAACTCCATGGTCGAAGGATTAGAGTTAACTTTGCACAAGAGAGGCCTCGACCATCTTTTGGTGGTGGCTCATATGGAGGTGCTGGTGGATATGGAGGTGGTGGCGGCGCATATGGAGGTGCTGGTGGATACGGAGGTGGTGGCGGCGCATATGGAGGTGCTGGTGGATACGGAGGTGGTGGCGGCTATGGAGGAGCTGGCGGTTATAGTGGTGGTGGTGGTGGTGGTTATGGTGGCAGCAACAATGTTGGTGGATATGGTGGCAGAAATGTTGGTGGATATGCTGACAGTAATCAAAATGTTGCTGGCGATATCTTCAGCGGGGGTTTAGATGGGTCACCTGCGGGTGGAAATGAAGACAATGCTGATAGCAATGTAGACCACAATTTAACAGCAAAAGAAGGCGGAGATGATTTTGAAGTAGACGATTATGCCAACACTTCCAACAAGTGAGCGTGCAAGTAAATAGCCATTTTTTGGCAACCCCGTGATGAATAAACTAGCTTTGTCGATATGTGTAGTTTTCCGTTTGGTGAAGTAGTACAACATATCAAGTGAAGTTGGGCTCCTTTCTGATGAGAAGTGTCTATTTACCATTAAAGATTCTGCTTTCTTGGTTGTGTTTACATTTCGAAAACTGTAATGTTATGTTTTTGGTTCAATATTAGTGCTGTCTTCTTGCAAGTGAAAGTGGACTTTTGGCTCCCATCTGCATTATTATTACTCAGTAACTCTGCTACAACATTTATTGCATCATTAGTTACTTAAGTTGCCAATCAATTCGCAAGAGCAGCACAATGAATATACAGATCAAAACATGTTTGGTGACTGCATATTTGATATTTTTCTACTTGTTTATTGCTGGCATCAAAGCCTATTGTGATATCTTTCTGGATTCTACCTGATTGAAATACAGTTCAAAACATATTTGTCGACTGCAATTATAATATCTCGTCTTTCACCTTACTATGGTTTGCACTGGTTGAAAACGTCAATGAAAATCGATCCATCATAAGATGATAAAAGATTACTTTCAAAACCTCAATGAAGACATCTCAGTGATCTATATTGCTCTGTAGAAAGTAGTTATGCACCAGGAGGATGAGATAGACGAGTGATGCAATAGAAAGTAGTTAAACAGACATTAGATTCATGTGCAACAATCATGATTGCATCAAAACATGAAATGTGATTACTATCAGTTACAATGTAAACCTTAGACACATTTGCAACTGACCGTGAAATTCACCCATTTATTTGTAATTTTAAGGTTCACTAATTTCACTATTTGTTCCACGAGAAACTTCTAGTACAGCAATATAGAGTACACCCTGTCCGAGCTGATTCTAAGTTGTTGTAAAGAGAATATTTAACTAAATATACAAACTACTGAAGACTGTGAGCCATTGGTTGTGAAGATCGATAATCAACTGGAGGCCATAATAGGTTGCACAACCTGAGGTTCCACTCCAAGCACGTTTAATTCTTTCACCATTTGGCCAATTTCCACATGCTCCTGTAATAATATTGTATATGCCCAAAATAATCCATTTAGACATGACCAGTTTTCCTAACAAGCAGTCAGCTATAGTCACATGGCCCAAAAGGGTTTAGAGGCTGGCAATGATTTCGAACTTTTTGTTAGAGGTTCTTCATTGGTCTCCTCTATGTCGTCATCATCATCATCGTCTCCATACTCCATAAGACTAATTAAAGTATCTGAAATGGTTTGGAATCATGAGTTACAAACTACTGATTACATTTAACTAGTAACACAATGGACAAGTCATACAGGTTAGCGGGTGTTTGGGTTTTGCTTATTTAGACCGCAAATGCTTTTTGAAATAGTCAAATGAACAGTTTAAGCAAGTCCAACCGATTATCCAAAGCTTCTTATTACACTCTAGAATAGTCAGATTAACGGTTAACATAAGAAATCCTAAAAACAGAAACACTGTGTATGCTGTTTTGAAGGGGCAATAAGTAGACAAAGTCACAAAACACTTTTAATAACAGCTCCAAGCACCCTCTTGGAGGTTGTATGCATTAGAATTTAGACATACACTTCAAGCAATTTTTGCCCGCTTGACCATTTGAGCCATTAGAGATAAAAACATAGCCCAAATAAACCCGTTCATAAGTCAATGTGCCATCACATCAATTACAAATTCCAGGTGGTTAAAGTTTGTAAACTTACCAGGTACTGATTTCGTTTCTGATTTGGAGGCGCTATTCACCTCAAGCACCTTTGTGACAGGAGAGGATAAATCAAATCTTGGAGGTGGTGGAGGCATTGCCCTTGGAGGAGGTGGCATCATTCCATTGGATGATGGCTGAACCAGTTTCACCGGAGCTGGCATGGATGACTTCACCTCACTTGGCTTTAAGATAACTGATTCCTGTGGCAAGTCATAAGCAAATAATCCAAGGGGATTCTCCATGATCAGTTGACAAGAACATAAATAAAAAATATACAAGAACGAACTTTTGCAATTATAATGATTATGAAGGCACGTCACAAAAAACAGAGCAAACTACACGAAACTAATCTTGTGTGGCTGTTGATCTCAGTTGTATAGTTGTATGTTGCATATGCACGCGATAAATGCAAGTGAAAATAGCATACAAATCGCCTTTACCTAGCAACTGGATACCCTGCTTATATTAACTAGTAAAAAAATTGTCTCTGTTTTCTAACAGTCTTCCTTCTAATAACTTCTACGCAAAAGTTTTCATCTGATAAATGTAACCTAGAAATTCAATGTAAAGTTCAAAAGCCATCATGCTTCCTGGCACAAAAGTCATCTAATATGCACGTGGATGCTTCCTTGGGCAAATGCATTCTACTCGATCATTAAAGAAAGAAAAGTCTATTTGAAAATGGTTGGCAATTTGTGCTTTCATGCCTGTAGGTCATGCAATTTCAGATAAACAATTAATCATGCATAGAGTGGATTGCAGTGTAAGTCCCAGTTAAAAGCACCAAAGTAGCGCCAGTCTCAGGCCGCCTATGCATATGTAAATCCTGTGAAAATACAAATGTCCAAAAGACGTTCCACTATCAGCTGTAAACTTGATACAAGGTCAGAGAAAATACCTGTAATATTAATAAACAGGTCAGAACCAAAATGATACAAAGATGAACTACTAAAGACGTGCATGTGTGAAAGAAAATGGGAATCTATGATGATCCAATTTATAAGGTCCATCCATTTAAAATGCAATATCAGACCAGAGGTAACGAATTATTTACGAGTAGAACAACCACCACCCGATCTTTGTGGATCTCTTTGTAAAACGAAGGGAAAAGCCAAATTAATTAGAGTGTGAGCACAGATACCTGATTTGTTATCGAAGGTCCTTCGGCAGTAGCAGGCAGTTCCTGAAACTTCCTTTTGTGAGGTGGTCGTTTTTCCTTCTCAGAGATGGTGCTTGCACTTGTGTTTCCAGTTTTTTGGGTAGCAGAAACTGTAGAAGTGATGGGAGAAGTCGATTGCCTAAGGGCCAAGGCAACTTGTTGCAACGGAGTGGCTTGTGGATATATCCCACCATACCCATTGTAGCTTGTACCATGGCTCAATGATGACTGAGGATGAAAAGGCACATCCGGTAGAGACCTTCCATTTGTAACTGTGGTAGTAGCAGGGGATGTAACCAAAGGAGTTACTGGGGATTGAATGTAGTCCGCAGTCAATGATGCTGAGGTAGCAATTACTTTGGTGGCATTTTCCGACACCACTGCAGTACTCTGGACTCCAGCCAGCAACTGATGCGGTGGTGCAACGGCACCATAAACCTTAACCGAAGATACCCTGGAACAGTTAAATGGTGATCAGAAATTCTCCCCTTCTTGAAATGGATCTCATGACATAATGTTAATGGGGCCTAATGACATGAAATCAAAGCTTAATCCGCATAAACTATATTTAAACTTTACAAAAATAAGAGAAACATGGATGACATAACACTGTAATCAGTTGGACTAGTGAATTCATTCATTGAAAAACTGAAATTATTAATGTTCATCCTACCTAGAGGCACCACACTCAGCACATATTGTATCCAGAAGGTTTTCAGCCAGAAGTTTTGCATGTTCAAGGCTTTTAGGATTACTACTTGACAAAAAGAGATGCAGAAGCTGCTGTTCTGCAAGTGAAGTAATGAAGTAAATAGGTATAAAAAGCTTAAAATTTTAAAATTAGAGATGTAAAGACATTATATGAGTAAAAAAATATGATACCTTCAGCTATTGTAGTTGCTGAATTTCCTGACCCGCGTCCTCTTAGTAAGACTGTTGATCCTGTTTCATTCATAATGTGATTTACATACTGATCCTGCATTTACAAAACCCAACCAGAAGCAGAAAAAGGAACTCCCCCAATCGTATGGAGATGTCAGGGAAAGCTTCAAAATTAGAGTCTAGAGTAAAGTAAACTAAAATAAAATTTACTAAAGAGAAATAATACGAGGCTTTTTATTTATTTTTTATTTATTTTATTTATTTTTTTATTATTATTTTTAATTATGCTCACATGGGAAAGACAGTTCTGCCTTTCATATATACATACATATACATAGATACATACTGGTAGAGAGAAAGAGCAGAGAAGCTCACATTTGGTCCACGAATACGAGCAGTAATGTTTAAGGTGGGATTTGGTTCAAAGCCCAAGTACACACATGTGTTAAAAGGTTGAACTACCTAAAAGATAAGGCAAAAAATGTGTACTATGTGTCAATGATTTGGACATGAACCTTTTAGTAAAATTTTCAATTACCATACCACCTTTAATCCATTGGCGACAGGACCTTGCTTTAAGATGTCCTCTACCATGGCAGCTGCCTGATCTACTGCTTTTATCCTGTCCGCCGTTGTTTCCAGCTACAGTAGCAAAACAAACTATGAATTTGCTACTACATACTTACAGAAACATAACCATCAGAATATTAAAGTATTTTCCCACTAGAAAGAATAAATTTAATGACCAAATGTTGCAATTCTTAACTTGAAACTAACATTTGAATTAATGCCTTTATACAAAATTTAAATAGCTACTTTTAGTTAAATAAATGATTTTAATAAAACTAGGATTCCATTCTTAGCTTTATTCTAATATAAACCTCAATAAATTCTTGCCATTAGCCATTATCGTCCACAGATATGAAAGCCACACCTCATAGTTTGAAATCACAACAGACTCATTAGGCCAACAAAGTAAAAATAGTTTACTTAATGCACTTTTAATCTTCTCCATAGATTCCAAGAGAATGATAACCTATTCTTTACTAGACATGTCCTAAATAATTTAACTAGATGCACACTTGTTCCGCACAAAAGTTAAAATAAAATGATATACTGTGAAATTAAAACATGTAAGGCAGTAGTCTCATTTAGATACAAAAAAAAAAGTGGGTAAATTTTGGCTCTTGATTTGGACTAAGCATTTCACTATTTTGAGCAGTTGTAAGAAATAAGAAATTCGGACCTAATATATACTATTCGGCCCAGTCCTGATTTCACTATACTTTTAACACCTATATGATCAAAGACCAGCCATCTTTTAGCATCACACTAAAACCCAAGACACATGCATGCACAGCATTTTACATCAAAATACCATATCTTAAAAATTCCTCATGTATACTAGACAAAATCCACATACAATGTTTATCAATCCGTCATTACCCCGTCCCGATCTTCATGCCACTCGCTCAACAAATATCTTATACTACATACGGATGGGATATTATAAGCATATCGGACTCAGAACTTTTAATTGATTATCTTAGCCAAAAAATTATGTGTTTTCACCAAAACTATCCTATCAATTAAAACCAATAGGCTGGAAAAAGCATTAGAAAGCAAACTTACATGGGTGCCAGCTGAAACATGCAGATATAATGGTTTTTCACCATCAGATGGTGCATTTGGCGGCCGATATTTACCCCTGCAGGAGTCATTCGGTATCATAATACAGATTAAAGAAAAGTATAAGGCCACACATCCTAGTGAGCTACTTACCTAGTTATCACAATGGCACCAGTTGATCTTTGAATCTGCAGATATAGAACACCCTATCAGTACACTTGCAAGTCCAATGATAGCAGAAACAACATGTCTTATATATCTCAGCTATGGCAAATAAATCATTAAAAAAATTAAAAAAGAATTTTCATTTACCTCGTCTTGTGTTTGGCGCTTTGTAAGCCTGTAGCGAACAGAGGACTCTGCATCATTTATGACAATTTCTCTTGCTATCAACTCCTCTTGAATCTTTGGCTAGAAAAAAGTATGTTTAATTAATGCGTATTTACACGACAATATATTTGGAGCCAAATATTATACAATCGTAGATTGTATGACTGATAAAAAAGTTCTAGCATATGAGTATACTATGTTTCTCTCGTAAGTTGTGGTAAGGCTCGTTTTTAGCTTGCACCGCTATAATTAGTCTCTAATTGCAGCATTAAACATCATAAAAACGAAATTTTGCGTAACTTATATTTGTCGTGTCTGATAACACAAAGTGAATGACTATATGAAAAAATAGTTACAAGGACAAACAACAACACAGTTACTAAAAAGACCACGGTATCATACTTGAATCTTTTGAGCCAGTGCAGCAACATGCTGCTGCATTAACGGCGCCAATAGAACCTGCGGCATCGTAGAAACTGGAGAAGCAACGCCTCCCATATTACCCAATGGAAGAACTCCCTCGGCTGGCTGGTCCCATTTACTCTTTTTCCTAGAATAAATAAATACCATTCCTAAGATTAATCCTACTTCATACCCAATAATGCTCGACCTAAACAAGAATAGTAGTACTCATATATGTATAATCATACATAGTGTAGTTAACAAGCCTAGCTCAAGTGATTGATATAAACTTAACAGAGGCCTAACTAAATAATTAAAATTGAAGGTATAGAATGCCAATAATAAATGTACCTTGGCTTGTTGTTAGATGATGATTGAGGCATTGAATCTTCTGTCATGTTTATTTATTGTTGCTTAATTTATATACCACAACTTAACAGGATTTATTTATGGATTTTTCTTTTTTAAATGTTTTTAGTGATTTATATTACAGATTTTGATTTTGATACCAAACGATTGGGGATTGGGGGGTGGATTGTGTTTGCCAGTTTAGTTACATGTAGATCCCTTGGTTTATGTATAAGTCTTGGTGATACCCTCATAGTTTTCAAACAACAACAAAAACAATATTCACTAGACGCCAAAACGCCAAAAATAGATAGTCATACTCGAGTACTCGACAAACGTACTTTCACAAGTTACATTCAAACCTCATCAAACTAAAGCCATGAGGTGTGGTTGTGTTACAAGTCCTCATTTTTTATTTTTTATTTTTATTTTTTTATTTTTTGATATGGTGGTTGCAAAACGTTGATAACTTAGAAACGGTTACGAGGTTATATATGTTCAGAATTAAGGAAAATGTACAAGGTAATGATGAACGTGTGATCTAGAACAACTTAACATCTCATTTAGTATTATGTTAATTCGATGAAAAGGTGACCATATTCGCAAAGTCATATTCTCTCAATAAATTGAGTTACGGCCCTAAAATTCCAAAACTAGGGCGTACAAACGATGAACTTTGGAGAGCTTCAACGCTTTACTGTAGGATTCAAGCCTTCGTCAACCTTACTACCCCCTTAGGGCCGGACTCATTGTTATTATTTTATCGCTTGTGCTGACTCCATAAAGCATATTACTACTGTCATTAAAATTTATATCAAAAGAGAATTTTCATCTAAGAGCGAAAAATAGAAAAAATCAGCCACTATATTATTTCTCTCATTCATTTTTACATTAACACTACATCAACACACATTCTCTCCATTTACTCATGACTCGAACACAAATAATTGTCACCTTTGCACCTTACCTTTCAATTTCGCTTTTTAATTAACTAATAAATTGATTCTTCAAGATCCATTATTATTTTGTTATAAAACAAATTTTACATAAACACATAAGCTAATAACATTTTTAAAAAACATAAAAGATTTTAGTCTATATTCTTTCTTAATTTCCACCTTCAATAATGTCACATATTCACCTAGTATATAACGAGCCAGATTAAAGCCAAATGCACTACTATTTTTTTAAAGTGAGAATAGAAATTTGCCCCAAAGGATTGAAATCAACCAACATGTTTCTAACTTATGGCATCTTTAATTAACTGCTACAATAATATCATAGGATTCCAATGTCATAGGATCAAGAAGGACATCACTCAAGAAGAAGTTTGACATTAATGAATTAGGGGGGATATGTTGACTCCTTAATGTCATTAGACGTCAAACATTAGTTGTTAGTATAATAAACGAAAGCCAAAGGGCTGTTTATGTTCGTTAGTTAGTTTATAACCACTTGGTAGTTATAGCGGTTAATGGTAGTTAAAGTTAGTTAGTTAGTTATGGTAGTTACAGAATTCGGTTACACCTGTTGGTGAATAGTCACAATGGTTCAATGGAACCGGTTAGAAGTCTATAAATAGATTAGTATGTGTAACATTTAGAAGTGTGTCTTAATAACAATGTAACAGTTTATGTTGTTTATATTATTGAATCATGTTCTTGTCAATCTTGTATATTGAATTCGATCCTGGAAATTCATCATTAGAAACCTGTCAACAGTGGTATCAAGAGCCAAAGGTTGCAAGATTACAAGTTGTGATTCAAGTTTTGATCATGAAGATCAAAAGAGGGAAAAGACACCAAGGAAAACACGCTGGGAACGAAAGAGTCTCGGTGGAAGAGTGATGGAGATAAACTTGCTTAGTTTGCATAAGATTGTTGATAGTCTTGGAGGCTATTTATGTGTCACACTCGGTGACAAATGGAAAACCATTGCAAATTTGAAAGGCCTAACAGATAGAGAAGATGAAGCAGTAAAAGATTGCTATAGAAGGTTCATTTTCATACAGATTAACGAACAGTATAAGGCCACATATCCTAGTGAGCTACTTACCTAGTTATCACAATGGCACCAGTTGATCTTTGAATCTGCAGATATAGAATACCCTATCAGTATACTTGCAAGTCCAATGATAGCAGAAACAACATGTCTGATTATATCTCAGCTATTTTCTGGCTCATTAATCATTTAAAAAATTACAATAGAATTTGCATTTACCTCATCTTGTGTTTGGCGCTTAGTAAGCCTGTAGCGAACAGAGGACTCTGCATCATTTATGACAATTTCTCTTGCTATTAACTCCTCTTGAATCTTTGGCTAGAAAAAAGTATGTTTAATTAATGCGTATTTACACGACAATATATTTGGAGCCAAATATTATACAATCGTAGATTGTATGACTGATAAAAAAGTTCTAGCATATGAGTATACTATGTTTCTCTCGTAAGTTGTGGTAAGGCTCGTTTTTAGCTTGCACCGCTATAATTAGTCTCTAATTGCAGCATTAAACATCACAAAAACGAAATTTTGCGTAACTTATATTTGTCGTGTCTGATAACACAAAGTGAATGACTATATGAAAAAATAGTTACAAGGACAAACAACAACACAGTTACTAAAAAGACCACGGTATCATACTTGAATCTTTTGAGCCAGTGCAGCAACATGCTGCTGCATTAACGGCGCCAATAGAACCTGCGGCATCGTAGAAACTGGAGAAGCAACGCCTCCCATATTACCCAATGGAAGAACTCCCTCGGCTGGCTGGTCCCATTTACTCTTTTTCCTACAATAAATAAATACCATTCCTAAGATTAATCCTAAACAAGAATAGTACTCATATATGTATAATCATACATAGTGTAGTTAACAAGCCTAGCTCAAGTGATTGATATAAACTTAACAGAGGCCTAACTAAATTATTAAAAATTGAAGGTATAATAGAATGCCAATAATAAATGTACCTTGGCTTGTTGTTAGATGATGATTGAGGCATTGAATCTTCTGTCATGTTTATTTATTGTTGCTTAATTACTATATATATAATGTACGGGCAAAAACGACGCCACCCCTGTCGTTTTGATTCCCGCCTAAATGGCCCAGTCCAGTTCTGTTGTCCAGGCCCAGCACCTTGGCCTTTTTTTCCTACCAGTTCTTATCAATACCACCGCCTCTTCTTTCTCATTCTTATCGACAAATCTGCACAGACGTACCTCGAATCACATACACAAATCTAAGATATGGTGGAAACATGACGGCTACCGTTTGCAGGAGCTAATCTTCTTCTATGTTCTTTTACAATTGTGTTGGTTTACATTTGTTGATTCCGTTTTGTTGTTGTTAGATATTCGATAACGGATTTACAAACCCACTTCTAATAACAGGTAAGTTAGGAATTTTGATTTATGCGTTTTTGTTCTGGGTTTTTGCATGATTTGTGGTCTGGGTTTATGATATTTTGGTGTTTTTCGTTCTCATGCTATGAAATATTTGTGATTCTCATTTTATTTAATGTTTTATTGTTTATTTCTTACATTTTTGTTGTGTTATAATTTTGTTGTTACAAATTATTGTTATTTGTTTACAGGAATTGAATGACTCAAGGGCGGAATTGGTTGGATGGATTGTTATTTGGGATTGGTTAATTTTTCGAAGTAAGTTTTTATCTTTGTTTTTATGCGTTTTCGGATTCTGCGACCAAAAGACATGAAGTTGTGGTAATATAATCAGATAATCAAATTAGCGTTTTTGGGTTTCTTTTACTAATTTTGGATATCAAAAAGGATCTTTGGGTTTGTTACTTTCTTTTACTAATTTTGGATAACAATAGGTTATACTTATCTGCTACTATTTTTTTTTTTGGTATAGTAACCTCGAGCTAACAAGGATTTGAAGAACAAGAAAATAATTTTTTTTTTAAGATTCAATGTTAGTGCTTTTTATGTTTGCTGGGGCCTTTGTGTCACCTTAATTTTTTGTTCTATGAACTTATTGAATCTCTTGAAACGCAACCTCTGTGGATGTGAATTTTATTTGTGCAGTGACGCAACCAGGCTTCAGGGACTAATACCATATACAAGCTGGAAAAGGCACTTCTCGACTCAACCAAGCTTGGGTACGAGGTATACAAATTTAAATGTGTTATAGATGGAAATAAATTTTATTTGACTCATTTGTGATGCCTATTATAATGGTAGCTGACGGTGCTATTTGAATGTCATTGTTTCAGCGATTCCGATATGAGCTTATTCAATTGCTTAACCTTTATGCATGTATCTATTGCCAAATTGGTTGCTGGGCTACTGCATAAGTGTTTAAGGTAAATTCGGTTAGTATATGTAGTTTTGAAATTTCGTGGCAGAGTTACCATACTAAACAAGTATTGTCAAAGTGGTTGAATTTTTTTTACCGTTATAAATACGCTCTCCGTTGACTGCAGGCCTGTAGCGTGGAATATTTATGATGCAGGAAAAAGGATGTTTTGCATACTTGGTGTTTTGCGGTCTTTGTTGTTGCTCTATGGGCTCAGCTACAACAAAAACATCTAACATGTAAATACTCCAATACGAACCAGTCGACGACATCTGTTTTACATCCATGCGTACAACAAAGCGATTAATCGCTAATAACTTTTTTACAGGCACATATAAAGCTCCTTGAATACCAATCATCTGTAGTCATAGAAGGCATTAAAGCAATAGCCAGCGCCCATATTGTGATTGACGTACAAACCGACGATACAACTATTGCTACTGAACAAACAGCAACTGCGGCTGCAAATATAGTACCTCGGGAATTGTGCTATGTAAGAAGCAATATGAAAGGTAACAATAAGAGGGTTTGCATGAATTAGTGTTAGAACATGAATTCAAGTGATTTGTGATTCTTTAAACAAGTACACGTAACATGAGTATAAAAAGCACTTGCCATTCGATCGTGTAACAGCTTTTATTGTTGTAGGCATTCGTGAAGCGACACAAAATAGCTAAGGAGCCTCGCACAGAAGCAACGAGCATGTACATTTTATGGAGCAAACTTCACGAACAACTGGCCAAGGTATATTCAAGTGCCACTACGTTCGTGCTACGGTATTCACACATGGAATATGCCCACCTGTTGATAACTGATTCAATTTAACTACATGCCACTACCCTTTTTTTCTTTTTTACCTTTTTCTTTTTCCCCTAATTTTGTTTACCAGTTTTCTTTTTACTCATGTTCGGGGTGTTTGCGTTCCCTGATTCTTATTCTTTATTAACTATCCAGGGGCTTTGGCTTATGTAGATCAAACATGCCCCCGGGCTCTCACTTCGTTTCGTTATTCTTCTGTACCATCGCTTGAATGAAGACACCCGATCGGCCTGACTTTACCAAATGCGCTTTTTTCTGGGCTGTTGGTGGGCTAAAAAAAACACTTCGGTCCATTTACAATAAAATTGCATGATCCGTTTATGCATAATACTCCGTTTTCCAAACACATCTACACAGTTCTCTTCCTCCAATCTTCTGCACCGCCATCTTCGCCGCCTTACTTCCAATCTGATTTCAGCGGAAATAATTTTAGGTGTTTTGCTATTAAAGATGACTGGAATACTCGACTGTCTTTGTTATATCGTTTATGTAGCGGAGTGTCGTGTTGCTATGTGTTAACTGAATAAGTACGTACCTGGTTGAACTGTTTAAGTTTAATTTTGAGATGGAAGTTTGGTTTGGAGTACAAGTTACAGAGACTACCGGAGACCATAAGGTAACTTCTTATTAGTGTTTATTTCACCGTTTTTGTATGAATTTCTGTCTTATGTGGTTTTCGAACTTTAATTATGAACATGATACCATTTTGAAGCTGGACAGAAAAGTGGAAACTTTTCGCGAGATCCTCTTTCTTTTCTGATTTAAAAAAAAAAATTATTTATTGCAACTTTACGGTTTTCATTCACTTTGTGTTTTTATGAATTGGATATCTTGAAAATTAAGCTTATGTTCATTTGGGTATCTTGGCGGGGTAACCTGATCCGGGTCATGGTTCCAGCCAACGTTGGTGTTTGGTTTTTTTACTGTATTTTTGGATTGATAGTTGAGTGCAATTTATCGACATCATTATATTGGCCAGCCAACCTTATTCAAATTGTGGTTGCAGCCAATGTGATTGCAGCCACGGCGGGTGATGCACTTGCAACTAATACTGACACAAATTCTAACTCAGATGCCGCAGACCAAGGTTTTGCTACTATTGATACTCAAACCGGTATGTATACACGTAAGTATGATGTTTTTGCCATGAATCAGTTTTCAGTATACTTTCAGTTGTTTTTGTTTTGGTAGGTGAAATATTGTTTGCAGGAAATGTTATGTGAACAGCCTATTTAATAATTTAAATGAACTATGTTACATACTCTTGCGTTTAGGTGTTGGTTTTTAGTTTAAGTATGTCTTTTCTTCCTTACTTGACAGGTTTCAGCTTTTTGGCTTGCCAAATTAGCTGTTGATATTTACACTCACGTGACAAACACGCGTAACTGCCACTTTTGGGTATACTAATGGCGAATAAGATTGGTGTCAAGGTCCTTAGTCTCGCACTCTTAAACAAGGTCTGTATTATTATCTTTCTCGCACTATGCCAGGGGATAGAAACAATTAAGATATGTTCTAGCAAACGTTAAAGATTAGATATGATGTTACATACAAAAAATATATTGCACTTTTAGGTGCCAACTTTAACCATACAATGGGTCACTTGCATAGAACACTGCTATTTCTGAGAAAACACTAAGAAAAAGCAAAATTCACTACTTATCTTCGAATAGTGCTTAAAAATAATAAAATTCGTACTTATATGTCTTCTTGACGAAATCTCCTTGACGAAATATTTTACGCCAGCGGTGGTTGTGTCTTTTGGGTGGTGGGTACTGACAACATATTCTTTCTTTTGTTTCTGCTATCAATAGTGCATGATAGGTTATCTTGGTTCACTGGTAGCTATAATGTTTATCATTAATGTGCTATTATGGACTAGGGTACCATTTTTCAATTAGTTCGCCCAGCCACGTGAGCCTTTCATACTGAATAAGGAGCAAACACCTTTTTTTCTTTTAGTGCTTAACATAAATAAAGAAACGTTGGCACTTTCTATGATGGATGTAAACTACAAGCAATACTTAGCGATTATTCGACCAAGTTATTGGTAAGACCAGTTCTGAGATTGGGAACAAAGAACACATGCACAAAATTTAAATGGCTACTTAGCCAAAAAGGAAATCTGCAATACTGTTTGGTTGGCGCTTTCTGTCTTTGTTTTTGTACATTTCAAGCTCTTTAGGTAACCAGCTTTCCTTATCACCCTTAAAAAGCCTTAGTGCAAAAGTTAGACTACTGTTGGTTACATTTTGTATGCAATACGCCCTCATATATCATATAAGCTTACCTTGATGTACGGATCTTATTGTGTTTTGTCTCATGTGTGTAGATGTTGCAGTCTGCAGAAAATAAATTGGCGATCCATGTCTAGCGGAAAAAGCTTGAATGGCATACTTTTGTTTGGTCAACAAGAATTAAACTGTTACTTGAAAACATTAGCCATTTATTGTATAGAAGTTCGCATATTACAGTACCATGTTCTGAAATTAGTTGCATACATTCGGTGAAGCTTGTGAAACTTTGTTGCATGACTAAGTATGCAGCCAGTGTTGTCTCCAGTTTTGGCTCTAAGACTGTCACCCATTTAAACGTATAACCGGCGCCCCGCCGCAACGCGGCGGCCTGCAGCCGACCTCGTTTATATAACAACTTAACATTATTTATGGATTTTTCTTTTTTAAATGTTTTTAGTGATTTATATTACAGATTTTGATTTTGATACCAAACGATTGGGGATTGGGGGGTGGATTGTGTTTGCCAGTTTAGTTACATGTAGATCCCTTGGTTTATGTATAAGTCTTGGTGATACCCTCATAGTTTTCAAACAACAACAAAAACAATATTCACTAGACGCCAAAACGCCAAAAATAGATAGTCATACTCGAGTACTCGACAAACGTACTTTCACAAGTTACATTCAAACCTCATCAAACTAAAGCCATGAGGTGTGGTTGTGTTACAAGTCCTCATTTTTTATTTTTTATTTTTATTTTTTTATTTTTTGATATGGTGGTTGCAAAACGTTGATAACTTAGAAACGGTTACGAGGTTATATATGTTCAGAATTAAGGAAAATGTACAAGGTAATGATGAACGTGTGATCTAGAACAACTTAACATCTCATTTAGTATTATGTTAATTCGATGAAAAGGTGTCCATATTCGCAAAGTCATATTCTCTCAATAAATTGAGTTACGGCCCTAAAATTCCAAAACTAGGGCGTACAAACGATGAACTTTGGAGAGCTTCAACGCTTTACTGTAGGATTCAAGCCTTCGTCAACCTTACTACCCCCTTAGGGCCGGACTCATTGTTATTATTTTATCGTTTGTGCTGACTCCATAAAGCATATTACTACTGTCATTAAAATTTATATCAAAAGAGAATTTTCATCTAAGAGCGAAAAATAGAAAAAATCAGCCACTATATTATTTCTCTCATTAATTTTTGCATTAACACTACATCAACACACATTCTCTCCATTTACTCATGACTCGAACACAAATAATTGTCACCTTTGCACCTTACCTTTCAATTTCGCTTTTTAATTAACTAATAAATTGATTCTTCAAGATCCATTATTATTTTGTTATAAAACAAATTTTACGTAAACACATAAGCTAATAACATTTTTAAAAAACAAAAGATTTTAGTCTATATTCTTTCTTAATTTCCACCTTCAATAATGTCACATATTCATCTAGTATATAACGAGCCAGATTAAAGCCAAATGCACTACTAATTTTTTAAAGTGAGAATAGAAATTTGCCAAAGGATTAAAATCAACCAACATGTTTCTAACTTATGGCATCTTTAATTAACTACTACAATAATATCATAGGATTCCGATGTCATAGGATCAAGAAGGACATCACTCAAGAAGAAGTTTGACATTAATGAATTAGGGGGGAGATGTTGACTCCTTAATGTCATTAGATGTCAAACATTAGTTGTTAGTATAATAAACGAAAGCCAAAGGGCTGTTTATGTTCATTAGTTAGTTTATAACCGCTTGGTAGTTATAGCGGTTAATGATAGTTAAAAGTTAGTTAGTTAGTTATGGTAGTTACAGAATTCGGTTACACCTGTTGGTGAATAGTCACAATGGTTCAATGGAACCGGTTAGAAGTCTATAAATAGATTAGTATGTGTAACATTTAGAAGTGTGTCTTAATAACAATGTAACAGTTTATGTTGTTTATATTATTGAATCATGTTCTTGTCAATCTTGTATATTGAATTCGATCCTGGAAATTCATCATTAGAAACCTGTCAACAGTGGTATTAAGAGCCAAAGGTTGCAAGATTACAAGTTGTGATTCAAGTTTTGATCATGAAGATCAAAATAGGGAAAAGACACCAAGGAAAACATGCTGGGAACGAAAGAGTCTCGGTGGAAGAGTGATGGAGATAAACTTGCTTAGTTTGCATAAGATTGTTGATAGTCTTGGAGGCTATGTATGTGTCACACTCGGTGACAAATGGAAAACCATTGCAAATTTGAAAGGCCTAACAGATAGAGAAGATGAAGCAGTAAAAGATTGCTATAGAAGGTTCATTGACATGATAAAGGTGTACCATGAGACTGCAAGAGTGCCCTGGAATGAGAAGCCAAGAAGAGAAGTGGGAGAATGTAGAAAGGCTGCAGAAGAAAGAGACCCACAAGGCTGATAGAATTGATAATTTCCCATGAGATCTCATTAACCCTCGAAGCAATATAAATATAGTACATGAGATGTAATTAACTGGGCCAAAGCCCATGCATGACCAATACTACATGTCATATAAACTAATAATAATGCAATAATGGTGCTACGCTAATACTCCCCCGCAGTTTGAGCGGGAGGGCTTCGAACGTTCAAGCTGGAGTGAAACTCAATAAATAAAGCAGCAGGAAGACCCTTGGTAAAAATGTCAGCATACTGAAATCGTGAAGGAACATGAAGAACACGAACTTGTCCCGAAGCAACAAAATCACAGACAAAATGAATATCGATCTCAATGTGTTTCGTATGCTGATGCTGAACAGGATTAGTGGAGAGATACACAGCACTGACATTATCACAATACACAATAGTAGCTGTAGACAAAGGGTGATGTAATTCGCGTAGCAAATTGCGAATCCAAGCAGTCTCAGCCACAACATTAGCAACACCACGATACTCGGCCTCAGCACTAGACCGAGATAACGTCACCTGTCGTTTAGCAGACCAAGATAACAAATTATCACCATGAAAAACACAGTAACCGGAAGTAGACCGGCGAGTGACCGGGCAACCCGCCCAATCCGCATCCATGTAAGCAACAAGCTGAGTAGTAGAAGAAACATGCAGCTGAAGACCATGATCAAGAGTACCATGAATATAGCGTAATATACGCTTCAAAGCATGAAAATGTGTATCACGAGGGTCATGCATATACAGACAAACCTGCTGAACCGCGTATGAAATATCTGGGCGCGTAAAGGTAAGATACTGAAGGGCACCAGCTAAGCTCCTATATAAGGTGGGGTCATCAAAGGGTGTACCATCAGGTCCAAGCTTGGACTCTGTATCAACAGGAGTGTGACACGGATTACATCGACTCGTATGATGTTCGATGTTTAATAAAACTTTATTCTGGTTATAGTTGCGTATAATGTAGAGATAACAATAGAGAAAAAATAGAGATAACAATAGAGAAAAAAATGAATATCACATGTTGTAATCACATGTTGTTTGATAAAATGAGAAAAATAGAGATAACAATAATGTAGCTTATCTAGCTTAAGGTGTAATGATAGTCGAACATGTTGTTTGAGAAAGTGAGGAACTTTATGAAAATTTAGCTCTAGATATAACTTTATGACCATGTTGTTTAGAAAATAGAGATAACTAATATTTGCAAATAATTTTCAGCATTTGGTGGTGCGGATCCTGCTGCACCAAGAGGACGCGCAGGGATGGTTTCCGATTATTACACAGGTTATTTGGGAGGAATTCCTGGATCGAATTGATCTTAACAACACATGATAATCATCATATAAAAATAAGAATTGATAAATAGAGAAACAAGGAAAGATTGGGTGAACCCATAATAATGATATTATTAATCTGAATTGGGGTTACAAATAATGTTACAGAATCTACACTATATATACATAATGAATCGGTATGTAGAAGGGTTGTGTTGGTTCTGCAGAATCCAACAGGTGTGATGGTTTGTTTCAACCATTGTGTCCCTTCATGTATAACCGAATTTAACTGCCACTTTTGACAGGTCATCAATCCTATTCTTTCAACCCTATTGGTCGAATATGAGTCTGCTATGTTTCTGTGATGTTTGGTGCGGATTGCAGTCCAATGAAAACATGCAGCCTTGAAAAACAAAGTTAATAGATTATGTTTTCCAACATATTCCTCCCTAATCTATTAATCTTTGTTTTTTCTTCAATCTCTTTGCAATCTCCTTGTTCCTTGATGCCTTCCTTCAATCTTGATATCTTCTATTGTAGTTTGTTGATACTTGTTATTAAAGATCTTAAAAGAAATAAAATGCTCAATCTAATGACTGTTCTTCTCAATGGGTTTTGATCACTTGATCTTCTCGACCATTATGGCAATTCCCTTGCCTTGTGAAACAAGTCCATGTCTCAGTATGTGATCCCCTTGCAGTGCTTATCATAGCAATTGAAGTCGTCAAAAATATTGATTGTAGCATGGTTTGATCTTCGCGCCATGTTTTTGACAGGCCAAGTATCTTCATCTTCATGGCTTTTGTTGGTAAAAGAAAAAACCAACAAGCCTTTCAAATGCATCCATTATATCCATGGTTGCTCTCCATTCTTAAAAGCATCTCTGATCGAATGAATGATGATTGTAAAGAATGATTTGTGTTGTTAGATCCCATAGTCTCTGATACCAATTATTACACAGGTTATTTGGGAGGAATTCCAGGATCGAATTGATCTTAACAACACATGATAATCATCATATAAAAATAAGAATTGATAAATAGAGAAACAAGGAAAGATTGGGTGAACCCATAATAATGATATTATTAATGTGAATTGGGGTTACAAATAATGTTACAGAATCTACACTATATATACATAATGAATCGGTATGTAGAAGGGTTGTGTTGGTTCTGCAGAATTGTTGGTTCTGCAGAATCCAACAGGTGTGATGGTTTGTTTCAACCATTGTGTCCCTTCATGTATAACCGAATTTAACTGCCACTTTTGACAGGTCATCAATCCTATTCTTTCAACCCTATTGGTCGAATATGAGTCTGCTATGTTTCTGTGATGTTTGGTGCGGATTGCAGTCCAATGAAAACATGCAGCCTTGAAAAACAAAGTTAATAGATTATGTTTTCCAACACCGATGACATTGGCAAAGGCATTACACTTGTTAGTGGCCTGCATGTTTCTGGATTCCACCTGCATGCAAATGTCAATGGAAGCCATATGTGGCCTATTCGTATAGAATCTCACATGTTCAAAAGTACATGCAAATATACAACTCTAACATAACCTTAATACTCAAACTGAAAAAAAAAAGAAAAAAAAGTGAAAACTCACAATGCTTTATACCGTAGCCCGTAGGCATGCTAATACTAAACTAAAAAGTCTCTAAACATACATCTCAACAAAACCTTCTTCCTCCCAAAATGGCTAAGGCACAAGATCATTTTGAATACAACTTTAGATACGTCTAATATGAAAGGTTATTTTAATTATATATCTTGAGGATGTAAAGAATTCTTATAGTTCATGAGAGAATATCTTCCCTACATCATATACCTTAAAAACAAATTTTGATTTTCACCCATTTGACCCGTTATATATAAAACATATCCCAAATCAACCTCTAATTAAATGATAGCACAATTAAAGTTCTATAGTCATATAAGTAAGAATATCAACCTCAATCGCCATTTCTCACAGGCTTCTGCAGCAATGTTAGCTGATGCAGTCGAAAAGTTCCCATGCTCTGACTCTTATTCGTTTACCGGTTTAAAATTATCCTTACTTTTATCAAATAACAGAGGCATGTCATATTTCTGGGTCTTCACAGGAGACAAAATCCTAGCCCGTCTTTGCTGACGTGTTTCTGGCAACAGTTGACTCTGACCGGATGTAGATGCAGTAAAAGTGAAATTCTCCTTGTTTATATTTCCAATTTTGAACCAAATGTTTCTTGATACGGAGATGTATCCATTGACGAATATGCTTCAAAACTATCCACAACTTCAGGTGAGCTTCTATCACTTTGACCAAACAAAAAGTATTGTTTATGCTTTGTTTGACTTAGCACAGGCTCTCTAGTTATTCCTTTCCCTTTCTTTAGCCTAGAGTCTGGTATACTTTTCACTTCGTCACAGTCGTGATCGCCTTGTTCCTATGCATCATACATTATACAAATAAGTTAGCCCTCGGCACCACGTATTGTGGTAAACTATAAAATACAAAGACTTATGAAACAAAAGATGGACTTGTACATGTCGCGTATTTTCCATCCGCTGTTGAATATTAAGATTCTTAGAGGTAGTGGTCAGGTTGAGTGAAGGGGTGCTATAACTTTGACTATATTTAGTTCTGACCTGCTACGAAATGCGTAATCAGTAATTAATAAATTTAAGGTAAAAAGGGTCTATACATACCATCCGGCTATCGTTACCAATCATAGGTTGCTGGTTCGAGTCGTATGAGGACATATACGTAGGCATTTCGAAAATAAGGCACGATGTAAAACAACTGCCATGTAACACTAAATTTCAGCTTAAAACACCAAAAAAGTGCAAAATTTATTATAATATCAACTAGCAATGAAGTTACTACTTGANGCTGACGTGTTTCTGGCAACAGTTGACTCTGACCGGATGTAGATGCAGTAAAAGTGAAATTCTCCTTGTTTATATTTCCAATTTTGAACCAAATGTTTCTTGATACGGAGATGTATCCATTGACGAATATGCTTCAAAACTATCCACAACTTCAGGTGAGCTTCTATCACTTTGACCAAACAAAAAGTATTGTTTATGCTTTGTTTGACTTAGCACAGGCTCTCTAGTTATTCCTTTCCCTTTCTTTAGCCTAGAGTCTGGTATACTTTTCACTTCGTCACAGTCGTGATCGCCTTGTTCCTATGCATCATACATTATACAAATAAGTTAGCCCTCGGCACCACGTATTGTGGTAAACTATAAAATACAAAGACTTATGAAACAAAAGATGGACTTGTACATGTCGCGTATTTTCCATCCGCTGTTGAATATTAAGATTCTTAGAGGTAGTGGTCAGGTTGAGTGAAGGGGTGCTATAACTTTGACTATATTTAGTTCTGACCTGCTACGAAATGCGTAATCAGTAATTAATAAATTTAAGGTAAAAAGGGTCTATACATACCATCCGGCTATCGTTACCAATCATAGGTTGCTGGTTCGAGTCGTATGAGGACATATACGTAGGCATTTCGAAAATAAGGCACGATGTAAAACAACTGCCATGTAACACTAAATTTCAGCTTAAAACACCAAAAAAGTGCAAAATTTATTATAATATCAACTAGCAATGAAGTTACTACTTGAGGTCTTGATGTCGTCTCGTCCCACTTTTTTTTGACATTTTCTTGTCCACCTGGAGTATGGTTCGAAACAGTGGGTTCATTCCCACCAATATCATTCCCTGAAATGGGTCCATTCCCACCAATATCACAAAGCCAGATGATGTGTATATATCAGTACAACCTACCATGCTGATAAAATTATAGATACATCTGTATTATGAACAAATGAAGAACTTTTAGGCATTGAGATATATAAAGATACAATTTGCGAGGGAGCACTTTGACGGTAGCCCGTAACTCCTGAATAGCAGATGGAGGGGGAGATGCAGTTGCGCGACAGAAACCAATGTGCATTAGAAGTGGGATATAAGAAATAAAATATGTTAAGTTAAGATCATCAATTGATTCTGAAGATCTAAACCTTATGTTGTGGTCATAACAAAAACATGTAAACTTAGGGGTCAAAAGTGATAGAACCAATAAGCAGATAACTATGAACGCAATAAGGCACACCTGCTACAAGATCAGAGTCATCAGTGTATACGTCTGTGCCCCATAACTGCCCACCTTTAACCTATGCATGCAGATAACAACAAAAGATGACAATAAAGGTTGAAAATTAGAGCTAAAGGATGTTTAGCACTTTATTTTCATAAGTGAAATTAATCAAAATACATAAATAACGATGAGATCATATATATTACTTGGAGATTTGTAGCACAAACGTGTTCAGCTGGTATACGAATCTCAAGAGTAGGGCGAACATTTGATCTTTCAGGTTGTTTATCAGATGCGGCAGATTCATATTCTTTCAATAGTTTTAACAATTCCTGCACGCATTCACCAACTTTGTATACCACAGTAAACGCATCTTTCCCTGCATTCAGAACATCAAAACTTGTTTGAATAATCGAGCTTTTAGTCCGCACAATTGCAAGTCACATATCATGATCCAAAATTTATCGCTGTCTACAGATCAGTTTAAACACACATCCAAGAAAGCCCGAAAAATGTATGAAATATAAGCCGAAAACATACAATCTTAAACAAACACCCCCTTAGTTGACTTACCTTACTGTGTAGAGTTTTTTGTTCTGAATCAATCCCACTATCACTAACCTTATTCTGTAAAAAAAAACAAATATTACTATTATTACTTAAAACATATCATAATCATAAGTGTTAATACAAATAATGTCAAAAACGTTATTCGCATTATTCGATCTTCTTGTGTTTTTATAATTACAAAATATAAAGACATGTTCCGTAAAGTTACAGTTAATATGTTTTTAACTGAGGAAACTCGTTACTTCCACGAAGCTTCTACAACGTCACTTCAGGTATGAACAAACTTTATACCGTCATTAGTTTGGTGATCAAAGAAGTTTTTATTTTCTTATAAACTTACATTTTTAAGTTTGACAAAACATTTTCACAAAAGT
This sequence comes from Artemisia annua, assembly GCA_014162995.1. Taxonomy (NCBI): domain Eukaryota; kingdom Viridiplantae; phylum Streptophyta; class Magnoliopsida; order Asterales; family Asteraceae; genus Artemisia; species Artemisia annua. The sequence continues at coordinate 46,723 of LBNU01017235.1, read as the reverse complement.
ATTTTTGTGTTTTTAAAGAAATGTTTTATTAAGAAAATATATTTGAATTCAAATGTGTAACAGCTATTTTTCCCCCCAAAATAGTTAAAACTACACCAGATAAGTTTTCACCACGTCAGGACAAAAAGGGAGCGTTTTTGTCTGGACGGTCCCTTAAAGGGGTCGGCGGTCCCTTAGTGATAAAGGACCGTCGCCTATTTACGGGACCGCCAGGCCAGTCCTGTCGTCTATAAATACTGAACTGTTACACTTCAGAAAACAAGGATTTTCACACACAAAACTTTCTGTTTTTATTTTCCCCTTGAGTCTTTGATCACTATAACATGTCGGTATATGTTTATAAGTGATTTCCTCTTCCGTCAAGTGCAAGAGAAGAACTCTCGACATCAATGAAGTCTCGAGATGTTATAGGTGTCCACACACAAACGTAACAAGTGTTACGGTGATAGGTTCTGTAAATATTGTCATTGTGATCCGACTTGTGTGTGAGTCGAGGAGGGGATATTTGTGTGAACTTGGATGGTGATGTAGATCCAAGAAGTGTTGTAACTAGATTAGTTCATGTATTAGTGTGAGGAGAATGATGTCCTAGTGTGTAGGATAGAATCTTGTCGAAATATTATGTAAAGACTTGGATCGGGTGAAGATCCAAGTGAGTCATGTGTATAGTCTTGGTTCGGGTGAAGAACCAAGTATGTCTAGTGTGTGAAGGCTTGGTTCGGGTGAAAAATCAAGTGTGTCTAAGTGTGAAGGCTTGGTTCGGGTGAAGAACCATGTGTGTCGATTATGTGAAGACTTGGATCGGGTGAAGATTCAAGATGGACAAGAGTACTTATTCGTGTGGCTACGTGGGCCTTGATGTAGATTGGTTCTAGCTACGATTAGAACTCAACATTATGCTTAGTGTCGTTAAGCCTTGTGTAAGCATGTGTACGGATTGCTCCGCCTGAAGGAGTGTGTTGATATAGTGATTGATAACTCTCGAGTGTGGTACTCGGGGAGTGGAGTAGGACGAAGAGTGAGCTTTGTGCCGAACCACTATAAATCGCCGCGTCTCTTTGGTTGTGTTCTTTCCTTACTCTTTACATTACTTGTTTATTTATGCATGTTACTAGTTAAGTTGATATCACATAACAAGTAGAATTCAATAAGTTTGCAAAAGAATACAAACCGGACCTAAAAACGGCGAAACGTTTTAACAACTAAAAAGAAACGGTGAAACTATTCAACCCCCTTCTAGTTTCTACAATTGGTATCAGAGCCAGGTTATCAAGATCTTTAGAGTATACTGTACTTTAAAACTTGAATCGATCTATGGAGTCTGAAAGATACTTAGAAGGGATCTATTTGAATTAGTCACCATTTTTTTCGAAAATGAAAACTTTGTCATTTGGAAAAATGAATTTGAAAGTTATGTGAAATCAATTAGTCATAATCTTTGGCATGTCATATCTTTTGATATTTTTAATTAATGAGAATGGATTTCCAAAATTAAGATTTCATAAGAAAATTTTGCTAGACAAATATATGCTTATAAAACTTTGCTAAAAATTGGTTTTGACAAAACCATTTTATGAAATGTGGTAAATGATATATGGCAAAATACTTTAAACTTCCATCAAGGAAATGTTCAAGCCAAAGATGATGAAAATATGTTATTAGTAAGTCACTTAGTTTTAGTAGAATCGTGTACTACTAGTTTGAATGTTTTTGTTGTAGGTAATGTTGCCGACAAGAATCACATTAACAACTAAGTTGGTGTACTAATCAACAAGTCTTGAAGTGATGAAAATAAAGAAGACTAAGTACGTGTTTAGATAGCCTAAGGTCAAGATGGTTAGAGATCAAGACAATGCGTGGCTAGATTGTGTAACTACACTTAAGGACAATTCGCCAAGTGAGTTTCATCATGTCTCCCATCACATACACGACACATGTTATGATATGTGTCATTAAGGATAGCTAGAGGCCAAGGTAAGTCTTCTTACAATTTTACCTATTATAGTTGCTTATTGAATACTTGCTATATGCTTACGTGACTATGTGATTCATCATTACTTGCTTGCATGCTGGATAATATCAATATGTTCTTGTGTGCTATATGCTTTATGTTCATTAGACACTTTGTCTAAATGCTTATCCTTCTTTGGATTCAAGCAAATTATTTGGAAAAATAATGGTCTTACCACAACCATTATTTATAATGCATTTCTCGTCAATCAATCACTATAGACGATGCACACTTGCTTCAATCTTTGTTTGCTCTCTAGTTCTCGTCTATGACTTTTCTTGCTATTTACATGATTGACTTCTAGCCTCTCCGATGCAACTCTCGTCCTTGAATCCCATTGAACGTTTTGCTTCCTTCCTATTCTTCTGTCTCGACTCAAAATCCACTCTTTATTCAAGCGTATCGAGTCTTTTTCTTTTCCTCTGTCTCGATTCCACTCCATACCCATTCCTTAGCCTACTCGTGCGTATTGAGTCTATTTCGTACCTTAAAATACACTAAGTTATATTTTAAATCATTTTGGAACCAAAGACTTGTCATAATAACTGAAGCAACAAAAATCGTCAAAACTACCCAACTTTCTGTCGGCGGTCCTTTAGCTCCAGGCGGTCCCATATCGATAAGGGACTGTAACACCCCAACCCGACAAGGGCTAAAGTGTCACATTCATGGTGTCAATCAGAACAAACACAAGCATAAACTGTAATGATACAAATGGATACAAGCGTTACAAAAGGTTCCATGATAAAGGAATACAATATCAGAATTAAGTACAAAATGACTAATCTAAAACATCTTCAGAAACACTATAAACTCATCAAGCAATTCCTCTCTAAAAGCTCCTATTTGCACTCTTCACCCATAACCCAGCTTCCTTCTAAAACCTGCCGCGGGAGAAAGAAAACGCGGCTGAGCTTAAAAAGCCCAGTGAACAGATATAACAACGAAGTAATAATGAAACAGAAAAGAAAGACAGAATATGTTGCATTGGATAAGTATCAGAAAGGTGTAACATGGTTAGAATATAAAGGTAAAGTTGAATAAGGTAGAAATAAATGTAGAGGTTAAGTGTAACGGTAAATGTAAGGATTAAATATAAGTTAAGTGTAAAAGTAAATATAAAGGTACCAGATAAAGTTTAAGTTTAGGTTTCATATTCAGTATTTCAACCACGTGCCCAGAACAGATCAGATAATATCAGTAGCAGCCTCATATGAAATCCAGAGGGGAGGCCTCAGAATATCAGATGTAAACAGAGGGGTGACCTCAATGGGTTGTGAAGGACGTGTATTGCACACACAGCCGCATTCACCAGATAACAGATAATAATAACAGATATCAGATAACAGATAACAGACCTAGGATGCATCCATTCGCCCCTTACCCATTCACGTGCAGACCATAATCAAAGGGACGGTGTGAGAAATCACTCACCCACACATGAGTCATGCCACTGGTGCATCAATGACACGGACATGGAACCCCCATGCCTAGTGATAGCCCGGGTTTCATACTGAATGGGTCAATGTTTAATTTAAAAGGTTCAGATTACATATCAGAATTTAAATGTCCAGATAAAACAGAAGTTCAGATTATACAGATCATATCAGATGGTATACATATGTATATAAGATTTTATCAGATTAGCAGATTCATAAAGCAGAGGTTTAATATCAAAGGTTCATATTTCATAAGTTCAATATCAAAGGTTCAGATAGCAAATTCAGATAGTAAGTGGTTCAGATAACAAAAGTTCAAATAGAAAAGGGGATCATAGCAATGGCATAGGGAATCCTAAACAAAGGAAAAATATCAGAAGAAAGGTAGCAAAGGTTCATATCAATGGTTCAAGGTTTACAAGTGTGAAAGTTTTTATAAGGAAACAGATTTAGAGGTTTTTCATTTCATTTAAAATCATGATTTTCATAAAGGTATTTCTCTAAAATGTTTTTAGCAGGAGTTATTTAAATTTCCTTTTGAAACAAGTCTGATATCATGTTTAAAGAAATCATTTCCACATAGTTTGTCTCATATCATCAAGTTATATTTTCAAAGGTTTTCATACAAAACATAATGTCAATGAACCAGAGACATCAGAAGAACCAAGATCAGAAATCAGAGTAGGGGTAGAGAAAACGGATCATGAGTCATGAGAAACCTTACTGAAAGGTCAGAATATCTGTACCTCAACCAGACGACAAAGCAGACACAAGAAAACATCAGACAGAAATAGGAACTCCTCCTTCTTCACAGAACCTAGACGGATTAGAAGTCGAGAATTATTCAATAGTTCATTTAAAATCAGATTACTTCTTTTTAGGTTATCTTTCCACTTTTAGAAGCTTTCCAGATTTAGCAACTTTCCATATTTAGTAACTTTCCAGATTTAGTAACTTTCCAGATTTAGTAAGTTTCCATTTTTAGAAAGTTTCCATAAATAGCAGTTTTCCAAAGTAGGCAAGTTTCCACTTCTTAACACATTCTTATAAGTTAGTTGTAACATTTCATCAAGTTTCATGGCCTCATGTATTACAGATTTCCTTTTATAGACATTTTCTGAGATTAGGGTTTCGTTAGGTCACCGAACATGTTTTAGGGTTAAAAGTGTAAATTTCACAAGTCGGAGGTCACAGATGATCACATTCACATTATAACATACCAAATTAAGTCAAGAAAGTCAAATATGCATTTATTACACTTTACACCCTTAAGTTTACAAAGTTACCATATTAGGCCCTTTAATTATCTCATTTACATATTTAATCCTTAACAATTATAATCATCACATAAGCAACACAACTATTCAAAAATGTCATGATCAGTCCCTACATCATGTTTACGTCGAATTACACATGTCACATCCATATTTACATTTTTAGTCCCTCTAGTTATAATATTTACAATATAAACCTTTTAATTATCTAATTAACATGTAAATCTCATAATAAATCAATTAACCACATAAGTCCATCAAGTATCACAAAATTACCATTTTAGTCCCTTACCATTAATTTAATCCAAAATTAGGTATTTACATAATTAGTCCCTTAGGTTTCCAAATTAACAAAATAATCCTTAGCAATTTCATATCAATATTTTAGCCCCTCAATTTCCAATATTTACACAATTTATCCTCCACATTAAAACATGTATGAAACACCCTCAATTAACATAATTTACAAAACAGGCCCCTCTAGTTTAATTAATTTCAAATCAAATTACATAATTAACCAAAATGACAATTTAAATCCAATACTTACAAAATATGCATCTTAGATCCTTATAGTTATTTTTCCCATTAATCTACTGTATTTAGAAGAGTTAAAAAAATGGTCCCATACTTTCATAATTTACAAAACAACCCCTTAACATTATTTATTTCAAATC
>LBNU01017235.1:10011-26246 GCA_014162995.1 Artemisia annua | reverse complement strand
TTTTTCCCAAACTTGTACCAAAAGTTCCACCCTAATGAATGAAAAATAGAAAAGTATATATAGATTTTCCATTTTGACGGCGTCAGGTTATGGGTTCTGACGCCGTCAGCTTGCCGTCATTAGGGTTCTCGGATGGCCTAGATTTACTTCTGACGCCGTCACTTGTAAATGTGCTATGGGCCGTCACTCTTTAGCATTACACCTGACGGCCTACTTCTTCTAACACCTGACGCCGTCAGGTGTAAACATCTTGTTTTCTTCATAGGGCGTCTAGTGTAATATGATTTTACTCCTTTGTCAATGTTGGCTGACGGCGTCACCTTGTGACTCTGACGCCGTCAGGTAGGTTTTCCATCTTCTTTTGAGACTTTGTCGTTTTCTTCACTTAAATGCTCCAAAAACGTCCAAATTAGCATGTTTTCCAGAGTTCTTCTCAAAAGTACCTAAAATGACAAAAGGAACGATTTAGGACAATATTTGATCACATTTACTCGAATTAGGGCTTAAATGACCCCTTAAAACGGGTACACTTTTCGTCTCATCAATGAACATACAAAAAAATGATTAAGATTCAATAGAACTCAAAATCGTACCTTTGGTTTATCATCATTAATTTCCGGCTTATTAATTAGTCAGTATCCCTAATACATGAACAACAACAACAAATGATTGAATGAACAACTGCTTGATGTAAGATAAATTTTTTTAATTAAAACTGAAAATATAACTAAAACCACTAAATAATGAATTAAGAAAATCAACATACATGTACCTTGAAGGGGTTGACGTGACGATAGTTCTTCGTTATCAGAACAGTCAAGCCACCGAGCGAAACCACAAAATAATTAATTATAATATGCGTTTTGTTACCAGAACATCCAACACTCAAATTCAACCTTAAAAAACCTGCACAAATTAGGTTAAACATTGATTTGAAAAACGCCTTGGAAATCAACGACATCAAACATTCATGAATCGGGTGCATTCAGAAGGATCGAGAATTGTTTATTGTAGCAAAATTACTAATTGAACCGATTGCGTCGTCACTCTTCTGATATTGAAATCGATTGTAAAGAATGATGTTGCTATTTCATTCGATTGTGGAGATGAATTTGAATTGATTTGAATGATAAAATTGGAATCAATTCAAAATTAGTGAGTGAAACCAGGAAACCGTGATTCATGTGATATGATTTTTAAATGTATAACTGATTGAAGTGATTAATGGTGAGAGGATTAAGAAAACCGTATATTCACATAAAAGAGGATGCATAAAAATTAGGGGAAAAGGAGTGAATGTGTTGAAACTGATGTGAAAGTCAACCGATTCTTGAGATATAGAGAATAAATTCAATGCCTTATTGAATTTGTGAAAATTCCATGAAATTGTGTGTGATGACTGGGCATTACAGTCAGCGCCACCTAGGCATTAGACATGATGAGTCATCATTATCTGCCTCATGTACAACCTTCAAAGCATCAAGTGCAACTCATACTTAGCCTCTTATATATGTAAAGATTTTCTGAAAAGTGGAAAAAATGTTCGAGACAAATATATTCTTAAAAAAGCTTTTGAAATATAGAAAACTGACTTTTCCAATTTATAACTAAAATTCATAAATGTGAAATTTTTACTTTTCTACATTTACTATTTACTAATTTTTATCTATTAAAGGCTTCAGATCTACCTCTTCTCTTTCAACCATGATAATCAAATGCAACCATAATAGTCTTCTATATTATACTTGTCAATATTTTTAAATTTGAGACTGATCGGTTAAGTATCATTAATTATAAATAGAATAAATAGATCCGATATTAGGCTCCACTAAGCAACTCTCATAACTCAGAATGGGTCATTTAATTGCTTTTAATAGCTAAATTGACCTTTTCCCACTTGCAGCCATTAGGGAGGAGATATAGACCCATAATGTCATAACCTCCAAGTATTAGTTTGTAGTAAATATGTAATAATGTAATACCTTCACATGCACTATTGTCCAAGTATTAGGTGCCGTTTGGTTTGGGGTTATGAGGGGGGAATTGAATGATAGAAAATGAAAATGGTATGTTTGGTTGTCACGGTGGGCCTTTTTAATTGGGAATCAAGAATCAATTTTGATTCTTTTCATTCCCCACCATTTTTGGTGGTGTCAAAAAAAGGTTAGAGGTTTTGATTTTTTTCTTTTGTCTTTTTTCTAGTATAAGTGGACCCATCTTCACTATTATCTCACAATTTTTCTTTTTATATATGATCAAATTATTTTTAAAATAATAACTTATCTATTTTATAATATATTTTCTCTCTCATACATCAAATCTAAATTCAAATTCAAATCCAAATCCTAATCCGAATCCGAATCCGAATCCGAATCTAAATCCTAAACCCACCTACAAACCAAACGCACTAGTCCTTCCATCATTCCAGGGGTGTAAAAGAAATTTCATTAATCTGGTGCGGTTAAATTTAATTCCAAGTTTTTAAAAAGGAAATTTAATTCCAAGTTGGATCAAGATATTTTAGCTTTTGTTGATAGGACTAGCTACAACGTCAATAATTAGCGCAACGGCTTCCTTAGCAGCAGGTACTTTTCATCTCTGGCTATTTCCTCTCGCCATCTATTTGATTATATAGTCGCCTCTAAGGGTTTATTATTATTATTATTATTATTATTATTATTATTATTATTATTATTATTATTATTATTATTATTATTATTATTATTATTATTATTATTATTATTATTTTATTTTTATTTTTATTTTTTTTAATCAGATTGGTCAATGTGTGGTATGGCTTTACCTGGTTTGAGTTTGTGTGGCGGTTTGTTCAAACCCCGTGAATTAGTCGGCCAAAAAGGTAGGAAAGCATAGTTACCTTAAAAAAAATGATCAGACAAAAAAGATTTTAGAGGAAAAAAAGAATCATTTTTGCCTCTTACGTGTAAAAATAAATAAACACACTTCTTTAACTTCTTCTTCCCGCTTGCAAATATAAGAGGGGAAACAACACACTTCTTTCATTTTCTCTTCTTGCCTGCAGACATAAGAGAAAAAAAAAAAACACGTTTATTTCATTTCCTCTTCCCATTTGCAGACAAAAGTGGAAAAAAAGTGTTTCAAAAAAAACAAACAATGCCTAAATAAGAAGAGATGGCAGCAACAACAACATTAAAAGAAAAAAAAAAAAAAAAAAAAAAAAAAAAAAAAAAAAAAAAAAAAAAAAGGAAAAAAGCGCTCCTTAGAAAGTTTTAGTCATTAATGTTACAGTCCTTGGCTGCTTCAGCATGCTTCAAAAAGGATCAAAACGAGTTGGGTGACGAAGTACATGGATCCAGACATGGACAGAAACAATACAGAAGATCCGCGATTGGGATGGGGGTCCCCAAAATCTGCAAAGAAAAGTGATTATATATTTATATTATGTAACAAGCTGTACTATAATTTAGACTGGGTTTTCAAGATGACAAATTTCTAATATTCACATCTTAACCATATCATTTTATAATGGATTAAATCACATATAATAAACGTGATTCGACTAACACTGTATTACAAAAGCGTTTTCTAGTGGAAAAAGCTAGCAATCAAGCAACTAAATGCATTGACTTGATACATGTAAAAACAACCAAAATAATAATGAAACAATAAATAATTAACTCTAATAAAGCCATACAAAATAGGGATAATTCCAAAAATGACCAAGTTGCTCAATCGATGAGGATTTTTGACCTTTGATTTGAAAATTCTTATTTTGACCAGTTGCCCAACGCAACTCTTAACAGGGGACGCTAAGTGGCGAATTTTTGGGCAACGCCGCCAAATTTTGGGCAACTTGGGACACTTGGCGTCCCATGGGGGCGACACGTTTTGGGCAACCGGGGCAACTGGTCAAAATAAGAATTTTCAAATCAAAGGTCAAAAATCCCCATCGGGCAACTTGGTCATTTTTTGAATTATCCCTAAAAAAAAATATAAACATATAAGCGGTATCCCAAACACTAAAAAATGATTATGCTACTGCATGATTAACTTCTCAGTCCTCACCCAATTCTCTCTATAAATTAAAAGTTAGCTGGCACTCAAGTAGAAAGCAGTCAAAACACCAACAAAACTTGTTTCAAAATCATGGCAAAACCACATGTTCTAGCAATACCGTATCCCGCACAAGGCCATGTAATTCCTATAATGGAGCTTGCTCATCGCTTAGTCAATCAAGGAGTCAAAGTTACGTTCGTAAACACAGAGGTCAACCACAAGCTAGTAACAAAAAATTGCTTAGACGGAGATGTTTTTGGGGGTCTAATGCAGATGGTATCGATCCCTGATGGGTTAGAGCCATGGGAGGACAGGAGTGACCTTTGTAACTTGACTTTGTCAATATTACGTACCATGTCAGGCAAGCTGGAAGAACTTATAGAGACCATTAACAAAGAAGACAGCAATAAAGTCACTTGTGTTATTGCCGACGCATGCATGGGATGGGCCACATGGGTGGCAAAATATATGGGAATTAGAAGGGCAGTTTTCTGTCCTACCTCAGTTACCACATTGGCTTCCATAATGTCCTTTCAGAAACTGATTGATGATGAAATTATAAACAAGAGTGGTAAGTGGAGAACTTCTATTAACCTTTTTTTAAATGTCTTAAATAAGACCCTAAGATTTTCTTCTTATTGCAGGCGTTCCTATAACTGATCAGATAATTCAGCTGTCAGAAACCATGCCACCAATAAAACCTGAGAACCTTGGATGGGCAGGATTTCCAGACGTGCCTACTATAGAAGCAATCTTCCAATTGTTAGTACAAGCTGAAGAAGCTTCTAGGATGACAGAATGGTTTATATGTAACTCAACTACTGAGATTGAGTCTGCAGCATTCAGCTTGTACCCACAGTTGCTGCCGATCGGCCCTTTACTAGCAAGCAACCGTCTTGCTAACCAGACAGGCCACTTCTGGCCAGAAGACTCCACATGCTTAACATGGCTAGATCACAAGCACCATGTTCAGTCATTTATATTGCATTTGGTAGCTTCACTATTTTCAACCAAACTCAATTTGAAGAATTGGCATTTGGTCTTGAACTTAGCAACAGACCATTTTTGTGGGTCGTGCGGCCTGGTATAACAAAGGAGACTACAGCTGCTTACCCAGATGGACTCTAATGTATAAACATGTCAGTCCCTTTAGCTTTAATTTGTTTTAGTTTTTTTCTATGCGCTATATATCAAATTTAATCACACAAAATATGCTCTTGCTTCCTTTGGTTACTCGTATGAAAATATCTTTTCTGTTTCTTGGGAAATATTCATGACAAGGTTGTTCAAAAATTTGCAAGTTCATGTCTGATTCAAAAGAATATCTTTCATCTCAAGATCGATGATAGAATTTGATTCTCTAGAAGTTTCATAGAATCGCCGAAAAAACATTGCACAGAAATCATGATGACAAAACCACATGTTACTCATACCTCTTATTCCTGCAATGGAGATTGCTCAACGCCTAGTCGAACAAGATGTCAAAGTTACATTTCTAAACACAGAGGTCACTCACAAGCTAATGACATCCGATTCGTTAAAGAAATATGATAATGAGAATCCATGCTTTCACAAGTTGATTATAATGGGCTCATGAACAACAATTGGGGGATTTAGATGTCTATTTGTTGTCCGAATGTCATTTAATTTCAATTGAGTTTGATATTGTTAGCAAAGCGGATGCTCTAGTCCTTGGCTGCTTCAATCTAACAAAGAAATGGACAAGAAACAAAACAGAAGATCCGACAATCTAAATTCAGATGGGGTCGCCAAAATATGTAAAGAAAAAGCAACAATTTTCTGTGTTAGTATATGCAACAAATTGTTTTATATTTTAAACCAGCATGAGGTTTTCAGGATGATGCCAAAGTTTTACGGTTGAAATCTCCACCAAATCAGATCTTCTTTCTTTTTTTTTTATCGATCAAATCACATTTAATAATGCATGGAAAGCAACAGATTCTCTACAATACTAAAAATTCCTGGTTTTGTCAGATTCAACAATTCCAAATCGTTTATGTCATCAAGCAACAAAAAACATTAGCTAAAGACATGGAAAACAATCATTGCAGAAAGCACAGGCACTTGTTATTGTTGGAATATGTGAATAATATAAAACAACTAAACACATAAACATCTAAGAGTACGCAGCGGAAATAGATCAAATACAAGTAATTAATTAACCAAACATAAAAAGGAAATGCGTACCTCAAAAGCTTCCAAGAATGAGAACTTATAAACCCTAGGAGAGGGATTATATGGATCGACTAGGGAAGTCGAAAAGGGCAAGATCACGTTAGCAAAAGTATGCTAACACTTCGTTCTCACACACACGTACTACTAGCGTTTCAATAAGAAAAGCTAGATTCTTCACGAACAAGATTAAACTAGAAGAGCCTTTTCAAAATCGAGTAGGATTCCTAATGAGNCAATGACTTAGAAACTTAATGAAAATGCTAAAATCAAGTTTAAAAACACTGATTACACTAAACTAAAACTAATCTAGTCTGATTTAATGGTCAAAACAATTTATATCCTACATTACCCTATTACGCCAAACACTCCTTTAACTAATGTCTGTTTTGATTTTTGTAACTAAAATGAGCTATAACAAGCTGGAATTCTAAAGTGCAAAGGCTTACATTTCTGAAATAAGAACTTAAGTAAACTACAATAGAATTTAAGTACCTACACAAGCTAAACCAGTTTACTCTACTATTCTTGGATTTTATTTTGGTTTTCTAAGCAAATGTGCAAATGACTAAGATTAAAACTAAGCTTAGAACAACAAATAGTAACAAGATGCTAACTAGGACTGAACTAACATGGAAATAAGCAGAGAAATCAGGAAATAAGCTGATAAGGAAATAAGTAGTTTATAAAGTTACCGTTAAGTTCTTGTTTTCGTGAATTAAATAATTATTCAAAACCAAATATAATAATTATTAATTATTGAAACTCATACGTAAAGTGTGCAATCCCGAAGTCTCGTGTTCGAGTCCGGACATATTCATTAATTATATCCGTTAAAACTTACAGTTATAACCTGATATCCAAGAAAAGGGCCGATATGGCTCATGTACTAGTTATACCTTATCCAGCACAGGGACACGTAATCCCTATGATGGAGCTCGCTCAACGCTTGGTCATGCAAGGTATCAAAGTGACATTCGTGAACACACAGATCAATCACAAACTTGTCACAAACACTTCGATGGAAAAAGATAGTCTTAAAGACCTGATGCATATGGCTTCCATCTCAGATGGGTTAGAACCATGGGAAGACCGGAGTGACCTTGGGAAGTTGACCGAACAATATTAAAAACCATGCCTGGTAAGCTGGAAGAACTTATAGAGACAATTAACAAGGAAGGAATCGATACAGTCAACTGTGTTATCGCTGATGGTTGTGCGGGTTGGGCCATTCGAGTCGCAAGTAAGATGGGAATAAGACGAGTAGTCTTCTGGCCTGCATCAGTTGCTTCACTGGCACCTGCGTTGTGTATTCAGAAGCTGATTAATGATGGAATGATAGACAACAAAGGTGGGATTAGTGTGATTATCTAATTCTATCAAGTATGATTCTAAAAGAGTTGTGTTATAAATCCCCCACCACCACCTCCACCCACACACACACACCACTTTTTACCACCCTCACTCCCTGGCCCCTGTATTCGGCAGTATAAGTTCCGTATTTTTTGACAGTTTAATACTTTGACTTGTTAAACTTTATATTTTCTGTTCCGTACATTCAGTTTCACAGTTTTGTAACGAGAAAATTATTAGAAATTTTTTTTTAAATTATTTTTTCTTTTTAAAACAGGTGGGGGGGGGGGCATGGATAACTTGTCCCTTTTTAAAATCTGGTGTGACATTTAAAAAGAACTTGTATTTCAGGAATTCCTTTAAAAGATCAAATGATTCAGCTGTCACCAACCATGCCACGTATAAGAACTACAAGCCTCCCATGGGCCTTTGTTGGTGACTTGGAAACCACAAAATCAGTTTTTAAAATTTCAGTAGATGTTGCAGAAGCTGCAACAATGACAGAATGGGTTATATGTAACTCAACTACTGAGCTTGAGCCTGCAGCATTCAGCCTGTACCCACAGCTGTTGCCGATTGGGCCTTTGCTAGCAAGCAACCGACTTGCTGACCAGACAGGCAACTTCTGGCAAGAAGACTCCAAGTGCTTGGCATGGCTTGATCGACAACCACCATGTTCAGTCATCTATGTAGCATTTGGTAGCTTCACTGTCTTCAACCAAACTCAGTTCGAAGAATTGGCACTTGGTCTTGAACTTAGCAACACACCATTCTTGTGGGTCGTGCGGCCAGGTATGACCAAGGAAACTACAGCATCATATCCAGATGGATATTTAGACAAAATGGGCTCTTATGGAAGAATCGTAAGCTGGGCCCCATGTTAGCCCTGTAATTCATTTAGATCAAATAGTATAGTTTACTTATGTTAATACTTTAGTTTATTTATGTATCATGGTACTAAGTGTCGAATTGTGTATGCTGTAATGGGTAAAACTGTTAACCCATACAGTTAGTTAATGGTTAGGTTAGATAGCGGTTATTATGGTTGACAGTTAAAGGTCCAACAGTCATGTTGTTTGGATACTTATAACCGTTATGTATGTGCCGTTTAGAAAACTATAAATACATAGTTTTCAGACAATTGTAACATGTACTTGATATCTATTCAATAAAGAAACCATTTACTGCATATTTCCATTTTCTGTCAAACATACAATCACAAACAAATTCGACACCAAGCACAATCATGAAGCATATCCTGAAACACAAATATGTTGGCCACAACCCTGTGAACAATTAGAATACTTAACTTATCATGTAAAACGTGTAAAGTCCATTACACGTCCAATGGGCCTTAAGCCCACACGTTTAAGAAAGGAAGGAATAGGGAAGTGTTGCCCTAGCTCATCTCCTATAAATAGGACATCTATGTAATCCTATTTCTTGTTGGTTATTTCATTTACATAAGGAAACTCTTGCACTTTTATTCTTCATATTTGATCTAATCAACCAAACTCTATTTCTCATCTTATTTCTATCAAATCAATACTTGTGTTTACAATATGATGACCTAACACCGATGAACCTTATGCATAAGGAATTTGGCAATTTGGTTGTATATTTTTAGTTAAAAGGGTATATTTGTACATATTCTCTTCCATTTCTTTTCCTTTTGTTATGAATCTACAACACGAAATAAAATTACAACTTTCTATGTTATCTCTTCCCCTTCTTCATCTTCTTGTCATGTCCCTTGCCTTTCTTTAAAAAAATAAACCTCTTTCACAGATCAACATCAAACTTATAATCAATTTTAATGAAAAAGGTTGGAGATACGATGTCAATTGTTTTTTTGAAGGAAGTTTGGATTGCTAAAACCCCTTGATTACTTTGGGCCTTTTACCCGTAAGTGGGCTTGGTGCAAAAATATTTGAAGTGCTCTAGGAAAATCACAACTCAATAACCTTGATTTAGTGAAAGACTTGTCTCATGCTTCCCCCAGACTCATTGACGTACTGTGTCAACACCACTGATTCTTTCATTGCTTCCTCTATGAGAAAACATATACACACATTTCTTTTCCCTTCTCAAGGGTCTCAAATCAGAAGGAATAAAAGCATTCCCATTAAAGTAACTATTTTTTCTAGTGGCTTTGTGTTGATCAATTGCCCACACATTATAATCTAGACAAACAAGTGCAATAATGGTTTAGAACTGCACAACTTTTTGTTGAGTGCTCGGTGGCAAGAATATGATCTCAGTTTAGTGGGGTTTCAATAATTTCTCGTCCACTTTGGCTAATTTAATCTCGTGGAGCACCATAACAACCCTAAGTCCTACCATGAAGACTTATTTTGATGCGGTTGTTCAAACTACTTTTTGGGTGATATAGAGATTTAAGAATCACATTTGCTTTGACTTGAAACTTTTAAGAAAGGATACGTTAGGCGAAGAAATCTATATTAAAATTATGTCATATGTTAAAAGGTTGCAAGTTGTTAAAATCTTAATTTTTGATTGAAGCAAAAGCTTAGATAGGGATTTGGAGGATGTGTCATGGATGATATTAAGCTTTCTCGAACTGCGAAAGTCAAATTTACAACTTTATCTTAAATGAAAAACCTATCAAAGGCTGTGCATGGTAGCAAAGACATCAAAAGTCATGTTAAATGTAACATTATATATGTGATGGAGGGTGCAAATGATTCAACCGTAAGAGATCGAAAGAATATATTCAAAATATGTTTGGTTTTGATTAACCTTTTCTTACCAAAATCATGAACCATAACCGAAAACCAAAATTTTATTTTGGTAACTAAACCAGGAAAACTAGCTCGGCTAACCTAAGATTCAATTTGGTTCACCTGTTTTTTGGTTTTGGATATTGCACACCCCTAATCGCTAGAACAAGAATTTCTAGTTCTTTTTATAAAGTTAAATATTACTGTAAAAACTTTAAGGGTTAATACACAAAAAAGTTACTAAAGTTTGGCAAAATGTTCACCTAAGTTACTAAAGTTTTTTTCGTTACAAATAGGTTACTCATGTATACGGGTTTATTGTATAGGTTACTGAACCTTTTAAAAAGTGCACTCACGTTACTCCCATGACGGGTTACCAGTTGATAACCTGCCACGTCGACAATTTGTGGGTCTCACCTCACTTAATCACCAGAATATTACTTTTGTAATTTTTTTTATACATATCAATGATCATCTCTCCATACAAAAATTACCAGATCAAAACAAAAAAACAATCCAGATTCATATCATCATCTCCATACACAAATCACCAGATCCATAAACAAAATCCTAAAAGAAAAACACACAAATCAACACTCCACAAATTCATCCTCACAAAACCCATATCTATATATAACGCCTCGAACATAAATGCGGGTTCACCTCAAGTAGTTGCTTAGAATGGTATGTTGAATAGGCGGTTACCGGAGTAATAAGTTTTTTTTCAAGGGTGCCACATATGAGATCTTTATTACTTTTTGGTTTTAAATTGGTTCAATTAGATGATGGGCTTAATTATGTATTTTATTTTTAATAATGAGAATACTTCACTTTTGATGAGATTCTTCTTGATCCAATGTGGAAACAATGGATTTTGTTCAACAAGTAATGTTGCTTCTGTGTGTAGCTGTATCTAAGGATTTGATCAGTCGAACGGGTTTATTATGTTGGTGGTGGTTGATGATGATAAATTATGATGTGTGATGGTTTTGAGTGATGGTTTTGAGATACAAGAAGAAGATAAGGTTGAAGAAAGAAGAGATGGTGATGGGTGTAATTTACTTTAAAAAAAAGTATGCCACGTAGATAATTAACTGGTAACAAAAGGTTAAAACATACGGGGTAATCTATGTAATCGGTAAACAAAACTTGAGTAACCTATTTGTAACGAAAAAACTTTAGTAATTTAGGTGAGCATTTTGCCAAACTTTAGTAACTTTTTTGTGTATTAACCCAAAACTTTAAATACTCTTAAATCAAACTTAGACTTATAGCTTTTTAACCGGTAGGTACTAGGTACCGTGTACATCTTAAAACATCATGTCGCTGTATTTGATCAACTTTATCACTTAATTTACATCAATGCTATGTTATTTTTTTCATCACTAATCTATCACTTTCATTTGTTAAGCTTCTTTCATAACCATTAACATTTTTTTGCCAAAATACATCACTAACACAAAATTTTAGAAAAATAAAAATAAAAAACTAAAAACTTGCGTGTGTTTAATTAGTTAGTACCAAAAGTTGTTTGACACTGACCACATATTGTAGACGGATGTATTCAACTATATTCACAGATCGCGACCGTCTATCCTCGCCAATAAAATACATGGTATGACGATCATGATTACCACTAATACAAAGCGAATGACGATCACCCTCACCATATGATGTTAGAAAAAAGTACTTATGATAATGTATTTCTAAGATACAAAAAAATAAAATAAAAAATAATAAAATAGAAATAAAATAAAAAAAATTTAGAAAATCAATAAGACGTATCTCTTTTTCATTTTGACGAAATTAAGATATTTTGTTGAGTCATAAACTAATATTAAATATCCACTTTTCCAAATAAAAGTGAAATATAGAAATTATTTTTGAATTCACAACATAATTTGTTCATTCTTAGTACAATATTGTTTACATAAAAGTGATAATGTATGTTACCATATAGAATAATTTTCTGAAAAGTGGAAAAAATGTTCGAGACAAATATATTCTGAAAAAAGCTTTTGAAATATAGAAAACTGACTTTTCCAATTTATAACTAAAATTCATAAATGTGAAATTTTTACTTTTCTACATTTACTATTTACTAATTTTTATCTATTAAAGACTTCAGATCCACCTCTTCTCTTTCAACCATGATAAACAAATGCAACCATAATAGTGTTCTATATTATACTTGTCAATATTTTTAGATTTGAGACTGATCGGTTAAGTATCATTAATTATAAATAGAATAAATAGATCCGATATTAGGCTCCACTAAGCAACTCTCATGACTCAGAATGGGTCATTTAATTGCTTTTAATACCTAAAATGACCTCTTCCCACTTGCAGCCATTAGGGAGGAGATATAGACCCATAAGGTCATAACCCAAGTATTAGTTTGTAGTAAATATGTAATAATGTAATACCTTCACATGCATTGTTGTCCAAGTATTAGTTCCTTCCATCATTCCAGGGGTGTAAAAGAAATTTCATTAATCTGGCGCGGTTAAATTTAATTCCAAGTTTTTTAAAAAGGAAATTTAATTCCAAGTTGGATCAAGATATTTTAGCTTTTGTTGATAGGACTAGCTACAACGTCAATAATTAGCGCAACGGCTTCCTTAGCAGCAGGTACTTTTCATCTCTGCCTATTTCCTCTTGCCATCTATTTGATTATATAGTCGCCTCTAAGTGTTTTTTTTTTTTTTTTTTTAATCAGGTTGGTTAATGTGTGGTATTGCTTTACCTGGTTTGAGTCTGTGTGGCGGTTTTTTCAAACCCCGTTAATTAGTCGGCCAAAAAGGTAGGAAAGCATGGTTAAAAAAAAAAAAGATGATTAGACAAAAAAGATTTGAGGAAAAAAAGAATCATTTTTGCCTCTTACGTGTAAACATAAATAAACACACTTCTTTTAACTTCTTCTTCCCACTTGCAAACATAAGAGGGGAAACAACAAACTTCTTTCATTTTCTCTTCTCGCCTGCAGACATTAAAGAAAAAAAAACGCATTTATTTCATTTCCTCTTCCCATTTGTAGACAAAAATGGAAAAAAAGTGTTTAAAAAAAAACAAACAATGCCTAAATACGAAGAGATGGCAGCAGCAGCAGCATTAACAGCAAAAAAAAAAAAAAAAAAAAAAAAAAAAAAAAAAAAAAAAAAAAAAAAAAAAAAAAAAAAAAAAAAANAATATGGGAATTAGAAGGGTATGCTTCTGGCCTGCCTCAGTTACCACATTGGCATCCATACTGTCCTTTCAGAAACTGATTGACAATGGAATCATAAACAAGAGTGGTATGTAAAAGACCATCTATTTATTAAGTAAGATTCTTCAGGATATTCAATTCTTTTGATACTCCTTGAACTTTTTATTGTAGGGGTTCCTCTAAGTGATCAAATAATTCAGCTGTCAGAAACAATGCCACCTATAAAACCTGAGAACCTTGCATGGGCAGGATTTCCAGACGTGCCTACTATAGAAGCAATCTTCCAATTGTTGGTACAAGCTGAAGAAGCTTCTAGGATGACAGAATGGTTTATATGTAACTCAACTACTGAGCTCGAGTCTGCAGCATTCAGCCTGTACCCACAGTTGCTGCCGATCGGCCCTTTGCTAGCAAGCAACCGTCTTGCTGACCAGACAGGCCATTTCTGGCCAGAAGACTCCACCTGCTTAACATGGCTAGATCAACTTGCACCATGTTCAGTTATTTATATTGCATTTGGTAGCTTCACTATTTTCAACCAAACTCAATTTGAAGAATTGGCATTTGGTCTTGAACTTAGCAACAGACCATTTTTGTGGGTCGTGCGGCCTGGTATAACAAAGGAGACTACAGTTGCTTACCCAGATGGATTTATTGAAAGAGTAAGTTCTCGTGGAAGAATTGTCAGCTGGGCCCCACAGCAGAAGGTTCTAGCTCATCCTTCTGTCGCTTGTTTCACGAGTCATTGTGGTTGGAACTCGACGTTAGAAGGTGTGACAAATGGACTCCCATTTTTGTGTTGGCCATACTTTGCTGATCAATTTCACAACGAAACTTACATTTGTGACATCTGGAAGACTGGATTGGGGTTTAATAAAAATGATGCAGGTAACATCACTCGAGAAGAAATAAGAAGTAAAATAGAACAGCTGCTTAGTGACAAAACATTTAAAGACAAGGCTTTGGATATCAAAGATAAAATTTCACGTACTGTTAATAAAGGAGGATCCTCGCACTTAAATCTAGACAATTTTATTAGGTGGATTAAAGAGAAAGATACAAATGCAGGGGATTAATTGTTGGCCCAATTTACGGATCTTAACGATATACAAAAAATAATGAAATAATCTCTATTTTCTATAAAATGTGTCATCAATGTATAATTACAGAATTTAAATATTTATAAGAAATGAAAAGATGCGTTTGAAGCATTGTGTTGGTTCGGCTTGAATGGGTTCGACCCAACAGTTGTGTCACTTCAATTTGTAACTGCCATTTGACAGTTATTTCTGAGAGTTGACTTTTTTAAATGTTGACTTTGACTTTCGGGTTTGACCCTTTATATGGGTAGATTGGGATTAACCCAATATTCTCCCCCTTAATCACAATCGTCATCTCCTAGATCTTTAAGTCTTCTTGATTCATCTTCTGGTTAAATCCACCATTTTAGCTACTACTGTTTTAATTTTGTAGTGCTTGTGATCATCCTTATATCCAGGTAGATCAAATTTCCTTCGGTTGCTTCCACCTTTATTGTTGTGATCTTCATTATGTCCATGTTGATCGTATTCTTCAGGTTATTCCCACCTTCATTGTTGTTGTGATCTTCCTTAAGTCCAGATAGATCATAATTTTGGTTGGTTATGCCACCAACACCTTGTCTTATAATTGGAGTTCTTGCAGCGTATATATCTTCCTTAATTCCAGGTTGACTAATGCTTTCGGTTATACCACCATCCAAGCCTTAACTGCTAACTCCTTGTTGTTCAATATTTGATGCTGTCAATTTGTAGTTGAATGGAATTTCCTTCCATTCTTGCTTCGTGATTCTTCTTGGTTAATGAAATTTCCTGGTGCTTCTTCAATAGTTGCCATAAGTAACATTGGTTCCAAGTCTTCTTCAATGAGATTGGATTATTCCTCTTTCTTTGATGGACATTTGTTTGCAAAATGCCCATACTCCTTGCATTTGAAGCATAGCACCTTACTCTTATCATGAGTAAATTTATTTGCTTTGCTGTTTGATTCTTTCTTGAAATTATTTTCATGGCTTCGCAACAATTCTTGTCCACATTTTTCACAGTGTCTTCCGTGAGTAATGTTATTGTCGTGATGTGTAAACAATAACTTATCTTGGTCGTTATTGTCCTTATTCTTCTTAAACTTAATCCTTTCTTCATAGGTCTTAAGTCTCCCTATTGCTTCTTCCATTGTCATAGTGTTTAGGTTGGAATATTGTTCTATAGATGCAACTATTTGCAGATACCTATCCGGTACAGCATTTAGTAATTTCCTAACTAAGTTTTGATCTTTTATTGTGTGTCCTAGACTGGCGGCTTTGTTTACAAGGGTTGTAAGTTTTCCTGTAAAGGTGTCGATTGTCTCATCTTCCTTCATATGTAACAACTCAAGTTCAGATCTGAGTGTTTGAAGTCTGGCTTGTTGTACTCTTTCTTCGCCTAAGTGTCTAGTTTTCAAAGCATCCCATATGGCTTTAGGGGTTTTGTGCTTTGTTATTTGAAGCAATTGATCTTCGGGTAAGCCTTGGTAAAGGTATGCAATAGCAGTTTTCTCTTTTTTTTTATCGGGTTGAGTTGAGTCTAATGGCTCTATTGTTTCCCATAACCCATTTGCCTCTAAAATGATTTCCATTCGAATTGCCCATAATGAGTAATTCGTGGGTTTTAAAATCGGGCATTGAAATT
>LBNU01017230.1:93072-134645 GCA_014162995.1 Artemisia annua | reverse complement strand
AAACATCAATATGATGTTATCCAAGGTGTCACCAAAACCCAACCAACAAACCACATCCTCATCCAAAACCCAAAACCCAAAAACACATCTTTTTATCCAAACAACCCCATTGTTGCGTTTGGAAAATGTTTCTCATTAAGGAAAGTGATGATTTCCTTTTCAAAGATGTAGGATTTTATATTCCAAGTTTCTTTCTTCTTTTGTCTTTTGTTTCTAGAAGTAGGATGTATGTTTAATCATTTCTTGAGGTTTTACAACTCACCTTTATATGAAATGAAATTTTATCTTACTATGATACATGCTTTGTTTGATTAACCATTTAAAGTATTGTGATTGCACTATATTTTTTTATGGTAACTTAAATATCTTGTGTCAGTATCAACTAACCGTTGTTTTGTAGGATACCTCACCCTTGCATCATATACGTTGGTACCCTAGCAATGGGGAGTATTGATCAAGGGGGAGTCAATCATACACTAACCTTTTCTTTTGTAGCATACCTAACCTTGAATCATATACGTTGGGACCCTAGCAACGGGGAGTCTTGATCAAGGGGGAGCATGAGTGATTGCCTAATTTCACCTCATGACTTGCTAAAAACTAGTCTTTTGCGGAAACTAACCACTTCTTTGTAGGTTCAAAATCCACGTCTCTTTGCTTGGCACTCCATTTAGGGGAGTATTGTCCAAGGGGGAGCTCGTGCATCATTCCGCTTCACTTCTCTTCTTTTTGTTTTGACAAAAAGGGGGAGAAAATTATATAAACTTGTTTATATTATTTGCTTATATGCTAACTTGCATATGCATGTTACATCTTTTGCATCAAAACAAGTTTTTATAACAACTTTATAAGACTTAACACTAAAGCTTATGTTTTACTTACAAATAAAGTTTTAGTTTTGTCATCAACAAAAAGGGGGAGATTGTTAATACAAATATCGCCTAAAAACGTTATTTATATTTTAACGATCTTTGCTATGTTTTGTTAATAACAAAGTGCAAACTTTAGATTGTAATGAAACATCACTTTAGTTTTTAAGTCTTATATAACTAGACTTTACATTTCTATTTAAACATAAACAAGGTTTTATTTCTTTAAATGGAAACATCATGTCATGCATTCATGAATAGGTTATGTGTTTAACTTGTCATGAAGTTCTTACACATTTTGGAAGTATTCCAAATGTGATCCAATGCATGTGGTCTAGTAATAAGTTGATGTGACTTACCTCTTTAATTAGAATTGTCACATCAAGCATTCATGTGTGTCTAACTTGTCATAATACTTGCTTACACACCTAGGTAGTATTACATGTTAGCATTTACTTGATATGACATTACTTGGCTTGCACTTAAATGTCATTCTAACATGTCTATAGTTAGTCTTGTCACATCATGCTCATAACTAGCTTTTGTCACTTCATAAGTTATGATAGGATTGTCATTATGCAATTAAGGTAAGATTGTGTGTTTGACTCATCATAAGCTTTGTGTATGTTTGGCTAGCACTTAGTATTGATGTGACATTGTTTGGTATGGAAGTAAAGTGTCTTACATGCCTTAAAAGTGTTTTGTCACATCATGTGTTTAATATGTTCTAGTCACATCATAATTATGGTATGTTATGTGTTTGACTATCCATATGCTTTATTACTCAAGCCATTGTTATGACATGTAATAAGTTGATGTGACTTAGGTTGGTTTGGAACTTATGGCAAACCTTTCATTCATCAGATCTGGCGGAACCCTGTGAGTACACGGGCGGAACCCTTGTGAGGGTTCCGCCGGGTCCGCCAGAGCTGTTGGAAGGTTGGCTATAAATACCAAACCATTTGTAGCATTTTGCTTTTTATCACTTAGAAATATATTTCACATATTCTCTCTCATAGATCTCAGAATCTACTAACTTGTGTGAATCTCTTATGTAGTTAAGGAGATCACAATCCATTCAAGAAGTTACAAGTTTCAACACAAAGTTGCAAGACTTGTTAGCTTGGTCATGTATAAGCTTAGGTAGTTTATACTTCATGTGTATTGTGTATCAAGTGATCGGTTAGTCTTTTAGGCCTCAAAATACATAGTGTGTCGGGAGTTGTTGTACCCTTGTAAAAGAACTATCGGGAGTGGTTGTACCCTTGGTAAAGAACTCGACATCTAGCCTTGTGTCGGAAAAAGGAATTAGGCGACGTTAGGTTGGTTCTACCTCGAACTAGAACTCGGTATCTAGCTTTGTACCGGATAAAGTGTAAGCGACGATTGTAAAGGTTTCTCCACCGAGAAGGAGTTTGTTGACTAGTGCTTGAAACTCTCGAGTTGGATACTCGGGGCGTGGATGTAGGGCAAGGACAAGAGAAGTCCTTGTAGCCGAACCACGATAAACAATCGTGTTGTGGTTTGATCGTTCTATCTCTTTACTTGCATGTTTTACATATTGTGTTTAGTTTGCATATTGTCTTTGAGTTGGTCAAAGTGTTTCAATTCACATCTTAAAGTAAAACGTCAAGTATATCTTTAATTAAAACGGATAGTTTTCAAAAGATAATTAACGTAAAAAGCGGTAAACTATTCAACCCCCCTTCTAGTTTTCCACATCATGCATCAAAGAAAAGTGTCCCACATATCATATTCAATTGAAATTTTATACCCACTAAAGCAACATGATTAATATACCCATTGAACAGACTCCCTCAACAGACACCCTGGAACTACCTACTAAACCAACACATAGCTTTGAATACATTAAATAAAATGAGGTGGTTATCTCAATAAGCAACATACAACCTCTATAAGTAGATTCATAAGCGATCCCAGACAATCTCTTTAATCTAGTAAGCAATCCATTCCGTTATATTTTATCAAGCAATCGTAAAGACTGAAAACACAATTTATGTTGTCTCAGGCGCTATAAGTAATGATTGATACACAAAGTGATCAGTGTTCCACTTCAGATTAAAATTTACCAAGTCTCATACTTATTTCTTTGAATATACTATATGTTATGAACTACTAACCCAGGTACATAGAAACATTTTCCAATTTGAACTACCCATCAATTGCAATTTCAAAATACAAAAGGAAAGAGAGCAGAATCAAAGAAACACTTAAGGGTTATTTGGACAAATTTGGCGTAAAGGCTGTTTGGACAAATTCGGTCTAAAGGGGTTGTTTGGACACACATAAATTACTTTGGAAATAGATGAATATATAGCTTTAATAATAAATACATGTTCTAGTCGTAACTTTGATATGTTGTTTGAAGCTTGATCTATTTTTGTATATTATCTTATTGCTTCCAAAACTCAACAGCATTAGCCATTATCCATCCGCAGTCCAAAAGATAGATTGTGGATAGTAATAGCGACAGTAATATGCAAATGGATAGGGGTATGGATGCGACTCACATGGTGGTGATGAGGGTATACCACTTAAAAGATGACAACATGGATGGTTGTTAGCCTAAGAGGAACATCTCCAATACTTATGACCAACAGATTCAATGACAACAGCGCCACACATGTGTCGTTTTGATACACGGGTGGCTTTGTTCTGATTCAATGTACCAGTAATAAGCATTTGAGATCTTCCTCTCAACCTAACAAAGATCAAGGTTGTGAACATTTAAGTGGTATACCCTCATTAGCAACATGTGAGTCGTCATCCATACCCCTATCCATATGCACACCACTGTCCCTATATCTATCCACAATCTTGCCATGTAAACAAATATTGTAAAAAAATTAAGTCGTGTGACCATTGTGAAAGCGTAATGCAAACCATGTGGAATAAATGTTGAACATTGTATGTAAATGTTAGTAAATGAAGATCACATTGGGCTTTAAAGTCGAAAGAGTCTAATTGATGACACCATAATCTGATTGCGTAACTGGCCGATTTTGGCATCATGTTTACACACATTACTTCGTAGATGGCTGGTTTAAGCTCGTAAGTTAAACTGGAATTCAAAAAAAAAAGAACTTTAGTACTAAACGCCATTTTCAAAATTCCAATATGAATTATGAAGTTAAACCATCCACCTACAAAGTAATGTGGGTAACTAATACATATATGCAGCAAGCTAATACATACATTCGTACTTATTCAGTTATAACAGACAAACATCAACATAGCCAGGACCTCTTACCTCCCCATCAAATCCCTTTTGCTATTTAAACAGCCTTTGTGCAAAGGTCTGCACCAGACGTATTGCTAGCCTGTTGAAATAACAAAAGGAATTCGACAGGAAGATGAGAGCGTCTAGCTACGTTGAACATTGTATGTCAATATTAGCAAATGAAGAAGGCAGTGGACTTTACGCCGGAATCTTTTGACTATAAAGTGCACGACATTCTTTATTTGCCAATATTAACACCCGATGTTCCATGTCTCTCACATAAAATATGCTCTTTTCCTATAAAATTCATATCTACACAATAGTATTTTTTTTGGGCACATACCATGGCCAAGTTTGTTTATAAATAATTTTTTCAGTTGCTTTAGCCTCTAGTCATATGTTGATTTTAATAAAGAAGGCTAACCTTGTGATTTATTTTGACTGAACTTTCTATTTTCATTTGAATTTATATTCTAAGTATTTGTTCATTCTTGTATATCTGCAATACATAATTGTTATAGCTGGTTAGAATACCGTAAAATTTCTCACGACGGTGGCTATCATTGAAAGGAAGGTAGATGGTACTTACTGTCACAAAGTCGCCATTTGTGCCTGATTCTATTAGACTGCATATCAGACTTTTATAGAATTTTTGTAGTTTACCTGCAAGAAAAGTTTCAACTTGGTACATTTCCTTACTCGGTAAATACTTGTAGGAAAATTAGGGAGGAGATTTTATATACATACATGTACTTTGATACCTATATGCTTATGCAGAATCCATTTTGTTTTCGTTGAAATTATAGTTAGACTCTAGTGGATTCTGAAAAGCTGCTGCATCGCACTTTCCAAACCGCATATATTCCAAAGGTGGTCATGTGTTGTCATAGAAAGTGTAAGTTCTGAAAGTGTTGATATTCTGGATGGCATGATAAATGGAACACATTTTGAGATTGTTTTTTTTTTCTAATGCCTAATTGCGTGTTACTTGTAACAAAAGGAACTAACCTTGTGATTTGTTCTGCGTGAACCTTCTATTTTCATTACAATTTATATTTTGAGAACTTGCACTTTCTTCTATATCTGAAATACAAAATTGTCAAAAGCATTCAGGATAATATAAATATTGCACAGTTATGATAACACGGTAACAAATGTTGATATTGCTTACTTTGACAAAACTCCCGTTTGCGTTTGTTTCTCTTAGACTGCGTAACATGCTTCTTAGAGGAGTTTTTTAAATTACTGCAACCAAAGGTTTCAACTGGTTACTAACGTCAGCCTGTGTTCAGAATAGCATTCATAGGGGCCAATTAATAATTGACTAAGTCATTAGAAAAACAGTTGGTCTGCATAACTACACATTATAATTAACACATTATGCACTATTAGTATGGTTGCCTAACCAAGATACAGAGTTGCTAATATAGACAAACATTAACATAGTCGGCCCCTCTGAGGTCCCTCTGAAATTCTTTTGCTATTTCAACACTCCGTTTGCAAAAACCTGCACCAGACTTATTGCTAGACTGTTGGGATAACAAAAGGAATTCCAGGAGAAGCTCAGAGTAGGCCCCTATGTTAAACATCGTATGTTAATATTAGCAAATGGCTCACTATTTATAGGCGAAATTGCCTACTGTTCACCCGGTTCCGCCGGTTCCCTCCCCAGAGGGATCCGGCTAGTGTAAACTCAGGGATCCGGCTAACTGGGTAAACCAATCCAGATTTTGGGTTACAAACCGAGTTATGGGTTATGGGTTATGATTCATGGATAGATGATATCATGCCTGATGTCAAAGACATCTTGGGTCATGGACTTTGGGTTATGGGTTATGGACTTTGGGTCATGGGTCATGGGTTTTACCCATTATGGATGTCATGCATGATGTCATGCAATGGGTCATGGGTTATGGATCAAAGCTCCATGGGTTATGGGTTATGGGCTTGGTTTTGGGTCATGGATAGTCCAAGTGTTTACTAGCATTTTCTTAACATGTATTTTATAAAATGTAAGTAACAAATGTTACTAAAGTGTTTTTATAAAATAGTTTTGGTTTCATGTTAACTACATAACTAAACATGTTTAATATATGTTTGTTTGTTGAAATGAGTTAGTAAACTATTGGCTCAAAGCATTACATATTTTATTTATTTCGTTAAAATGATTTTACGTTTGTTATCGACAAAACATTGAAAGATCGTAAAATATAAATAAACGTTATTAAGGTTTATTTGTATTAACAGTATCATCAAACCAAATATGGCAACAGAGATAAACAGAAAACTGGTGTAAACAATCCAAAAACTAAACAATCCTAAAGTCATAAACACATAAGACAGCAAGTATGGTCATTGTGGCTGCAAGTTAGCAAAGATGAGATAAAAGGCATCCAATCAAAAAAAATGTTGCAACAAATAACTGAAAGGACGGTTAATAATTAGTAGTGGGCTCAAATCTGTATATAATGTTCAACTCACAAATTGTTTATGTTTTGTAATGGCTGCAAACAAACACGGTTGCAAAGCAAGTATCTGAACTATGTCGTCCGTTTGTTGCCAGGCCAAATTACAGCCAGATCTTTCAAGACACATTTCATTGGTCATATTACAGAAATCATCACGGCCTTATGGAATGGGTGGGTAAGCGGATAAAAGGATATGTGAATCTGCCATGGCTGCAAACACAAATCTATTCGTGATGCCACAAGATACAGGTTACTTTCGTCCATCATCTTATAGCTATATAAAATCCATACAATACTCAGGTTATCATCTACAAAAAAAACGTGAACTTTATAAATATCTGTCCAAAACAACCTACTTTCTCAAAAATTCAAAACGACATTTGTTATTGTACCTCAACAAACGAAATGACATCGTTACAAAAGGACTGTCCCATGACGGTCATAAGCATCAGGCACATATACCATGGACATACAAAATATTGCCATTGAAACTTACTTATGCTTAGAGCATTAGCTGCATATCAACGATTCCCCAGCATATAGTTAGTAGCTAATGCTCTAAACATGTGATATACTAAGAGAAATTTCAGAATAAATGAATTTTAGAATTGGGTATGCATATTTTGGATAGAAAAAACTAAATCGTGATATCCCCCTTTTAGAAAATGTACTAGCTTATTACTCTAAAGCAATGTTTTAAAACCCGGTTTTTTAGTTGACCCGGTCGAGTCGCCGGTTCACTGGGTTACCGGTTCAACCGTCGGGTCGAACCGGTTCTAATATGTATATTTTTCATAACATCTTTGATAGTTATTTTTCTAAGGTATCTATTTCTTATTTATGTGATTGAAATATTTAAGAACAAAATTATACAATAAGTTACGTATAGAAACTTAGAAAGATTATTAGACCTGTCAAGCAATGTAAAAAGTTTATCACTATATAGTTACACATTTAACCAAATAGTTTATCACTATATACAACAACAGTTATAGCCAATCTCTCTTAATGAAATATGAGAAAAGTAATAATGTACATAGTTACACATTTAACCAAATAGCAACATATTTAACCAAATAGCAACATATCTAACGATCTCAACACTTTCATAGTTTCATATACTTTTTAACCATGTCATCACGATTTTAACTTTTCAATTTAACTATAAACCTTCCAAATTATAACATGTTTGTCTATACAAATATAGAACTTACCTAACTGAAATTTGAGTTTAGCAAAAATAAAATGACCAAAGGGTTTTGTTAGTTTTAGAGGAAAGAAAAAGATTTTGTTGTTTAAAAAAAAAGAACAAAAGTCATGACCTGGCTGGGTTTGTCAAACCGGGTCAATGAAAAACCGCCGGTTCAATCCGGTTCTCAAATAGACAAAAAAACCGATCACATCCGGACCGATCTCCTAACCGGTTCCCGGATCAACCGGTTGAACCAGCCGGATCGAACCGGGTTTTAAAGCATTGCTCAAAAGGAATTGTGTTCCATTAATATAAGATATGATCCATATTTTACAAAGACATTGACGTTATGTTTTATAACTGCATTAATATAAGATATGTTCCATTAATATAGATCCGTGATCTTGATTGTAAGATTGTACAATATTTCTTGAAGAAAACATGCATGATTAAGTGAAATCGGATATTACTAGTAATCCTTTTCTTTGATTTGTTTTTGGCATAACTGTTATATTTATGAGCAATGTTACATTTACAAAGAGTTTACAAAATTATACCCACAAAATAATTTGGCATGTATAATGGTCCAATTATTTTGTATCATAATCTCATTTTCTTCTCTTTTAACCTCTACAATTGATCGTCAAGTCATATGTGGATATAATTTTGTGAATTTTTTGTGGACGTACCATTTCTCTATATTTACAATGAACCTAGCCAGTACTAATCTTAACTAATGTTTATACTTTAAATATACTGTAAATATATAAGCAAATCACTTTTATAAAAAAAAAAAGTCAATTTGTTAATAATTTTGTTCATCACAAATTCATATTATGAATACGTATGAAAAAGATTACAATACTCAAAGAATGATTTTTGATTTTGTTCTCGAAAATGTCATATGAATACGTGTTTGGTATACAGTGTATAAATGTGTACCATTGTAACTTGATTAGGAAAGAATTACAAAAAGCGGGATACCTCGTCCTAGCGGGATCATGTATACTTGTTGCGATCTATAAATTCAATCTTACATTCTCGATTTTGAAAGTACAAAATAAATAGAAGATAAGATCCCGACCTTACTAACATTGAACGATATCAATATTTGAAGTTTATGGCCAAAAATGTGTTTCTATAAGTTGATGAGTGTATGTGTATCTGTTGCTAGATCAGATCCAGCCCACATAAACAAATAGCCCAAAGTGTAATGGTCCATTTCCTTGCTGAAATCTTGACCCATTGGGGTTCTTACTTGACCCTTTTAGCCTTACCCAACTTAGGCATTAGTTGAGTTGTTCCATTTGTTTATTTATTTATTTATTGTTATTATTATTTTTTTTTGAAAGGCAGTTTTTCACGATGTTTTAGTTTTATTGAATTTTAACCTTTGTTAATAAGATGATTTCATAATCCTTTTCCAAATTTTTTTATTATAATCTTTAGCACAAAATATTTTTGTACATGCACATCTTTTTTAAAATATAGAATTACATTTATATTCAAACATGCATTAATATTGTGTACAATAAAAACTTGTGCAAATTAATTAAATGCAAGAATCATATATTTGGTTTGGCAAAATTGCAAATTGCAAATGCAATTCCTGCAACTTTGAAAATGCATGTGCAATTACTATATGAGAAACTTTGGTTTGCAATTATCGTGTCTATTATGATAACATATAAAGCTTTGAGAGTGGAGGCACATACGCATAATCTCTCCTACGGATGATAATTGCATGCCAAAATTTTCCACATGAACTATAACCGTATTTTCAAAATTATAATGATTGCACATCAGTTTCGCCAAACTACAAAGATGTTTTTTTGCAATTTATTAAAGTGTATAAACCACAACTGAATAGTACTTTGACATTCAAATAAACAAATTATATCTATATTTAGATCATACCCTTTGATATACAAACTTGTTTGATATGTAACGAAAGTGTCAACTCGACCGAGTTGTTAAAAATTTGTTGTTATCATCATTAAAATGACAAACATACCAAGTGAAATAATGTTTAGCGCAACATATGTGAAGTATTACTGTCAACTTTTTGCCAAAAATCTTTTGTGGATTCGAATATGTGAAAGTGTGAAACCGTAAGCTCAAAACTTACTAATTACTCACTCAAAGATCGTATGATGTAATTATCAAAGAAAAAGTTTTATAACAGTAAAGTGAGCATTGTTTTTCAAGATACAAACAAGTAGTTTGAAAAACTGACGGTATTTGTGTGAGAGTGTGTTTAATAAAATTAGCTCTAGCTAGAATTGAAGGCGAAACTCATTTTATAAATCGAAAGTCGGAGCTTAGTATAAATTTTAATTTAATGACAAAAACATTAGCCACTTATTTGGGGAAGTGAAGTTTTAATGGGTCTCTCAAAAAAAGTAATAGTTTTGAGCCCACAATTCTCTTCTCTAAGAGAAAAGTAAACACTCCCTTAACAATCGCTTATTTAGGGGTGGCAATTAGGGTTGGGGGTTGACAGGTTGGCGGGTCAGAAAACCTCAACCCGCCTGACCCATTTAAATAATCAGGTCAGCTATGTCAAACCCTGACCTGTTTATACATAACCCGAACCTGACCTATTTAACCCGTATATATACTTTGGTTGGCGGGTTAAATAAGTTACATGGGTTTAATAGGTTAAACGGGTTTCGGGTTGACCCATGTAACCCGTTTATATACTAATGTTGGCACATTAAATGGGTTAAATACGTTAAATGGTTTGTGCATCGAGTGGTCGACCCGTTTAAACCATTTAACCCGTATAATAAAATATAAATAATTTTTTTAATAAAAAAAATCATAAACGAGTTAGCAGGTCGACCCGTTTAATTTATTCATAACCCGAACCTGACCTGTAGATGGGGCCGACCCAAAATCTATTTAAATTTCTCGAACCTGACCTGTTTAATAAACGGGTTAGATGGGTCAACCCAAACCCGGCCCAAAATCTATTTAGGCTCAACCCGAATTTGTTAATTTCCGTGTCAGTTTTAAATCGGGTTTCTTGTTGGGTCAGAAATTGCCCCGCACCCCTACTTATAAGCTCCCATAAGCTCGCTTACCCAAACACCCCTAAAACAAACATCTATCAAAAAGAAATACCCAATAGAAAACCCTAACTAAAAAAATCAGAAACCAGCACTGCGGCCGTAAAAACACAGACACCGTCGTCCACAAGATCTCCTCCGGTAACTTTTTTATTTATCAATACTTTTAAATTGTAGTTGATACTAATATAGTAAATGTTTAACACTAACTGATAATGTACAACAATTTAATCTAGTAGCTCATTCATTCTCTTATTATTATTATTTGCTTTGCTTATTCATTACATATATTATTCAAGTTTAGTGCTATAAGTCTATACTACTTTTTATGTGTTTGATGCAGCGTCAATGTACGTCCTCCGGTAGCGTTTAGTTGTAGAAAATGTTTCTTATTTTTCCGTGTCTCTAGACAAGAGTTGAGAATTTTAAAAAGTTGGAGTTATATTTTTCATTTTTAAAAAGATTACCTCGGATTGCGACGGTGGGCGGTGAGGATGGAAAGTGGAGATGTTATCAGTGGTGATTAGGGTTAGAATGAGATACTTGTATGGTAGATTGGGAAATCCTGTCTTTTTGAAAAAAAGTGTGACTAAACGGGTTTTCAGTTTTTCCATTTTCCTGAGAAAAAATGGGATGTTTTTCATCAACTAAACACAGCCTCAGTTTTTTCAAATCGGTTTTCACTAACGTATTTCAAAATTGCTACTGCCACTGTCTAAAAACGATTTTTGACCTGGCCAACTAGTACGATCGATTAACTCGAATCGCCAAGGCATACGTGTAAAGAATAGCAAGCATGTTATGGTATTTGAGGTGTTCTAAGACAAATATCTTGATTTATGTTAGTCAATAACAATGCGAAGAGTATTATTTTGGATAGAAATACAGTGTATAGCGTATACTGATAAATGTTAGTAAATTGACGAGATCGGGAGGAAAGCAGTTCGTTAATACTGTTAATCTTTGAATATACGTGTTGCTAGTTTAAGGGGTGTTTGGGATTGCTTAATATTTCTGCTTACGCTTCCTTATTAAAATTATTTTTCCTGCTACTGTTCGGATTTGCGTATTTTGTTGATTTTGGGTTAAATATCAAAGTAAAAGTATCAAATAAGTAGCTCTGCACTTGCTTATGAAAAATTGCTTATCTGCTTAAAACGTGCATTTCTACTTAAAAATAAGCAGAAAAGCAGAAAAAAATAAGCAATCCCAAACAACGACTTAGTTGTAGGAATGGATACACTTTGATCACTAGATGTGAATATTCTAGATAGAATAACTGCAGTAAAATGCAACATTGATATTCAAATATAAGAAATTTAGATGCATAGGAGAGAAAAACAAAGTATGTTGTATACGACTTCAAAATTGTGACAGTTTGTTACATTTTCGTAGAGCTAAATCTTGGTATAATCACTGAAATGTGTATGTTGTGCCTGTCTTGTTTGGTGCAGAAATGGCAGGTGAGAGACGGGTGCTAACGTTAGGTGGAAAAGGCTCGTCACTTTCTTCGGCTTCTGTTTTCGAGTTTGCCACTGCTAATCCACCTCAGATACTTAAAATAGACCCATCTGCTCTTGCTAGGCTATCTTCGTCTCCATCTGGTCATAAACTGAAATCACCAGCATCTCCGTTTAAGCTTCAGTTAACGGTGCCTGATTATCTAACCACCGAGGAAGCCAGAGCTTCTTTTCTTCTCCTTCTTAACAAGCTATTGCTTGGTGGATCAGCTTCTCCTTCTGCTGCTTCTCAGCTATCTGATGTTTTGAATAACGATGCTCAAACGTTCACCCTTGACCTTGAGTTTGATCGGCAAGGTGATGTAGATCTTTTAAGAAATTGCTGGCCTGATATTGCTGTTAGTGCCATATTTGCCCTTTTGGACTATACTGCATCCTCGTTGTCCACAGTTGCTGATGCTGTTGCAGCTTTGTCTTGTGAGGCTTCAAAAACCGACACTACCACTGCTTTTAACTTCTTCACGGATTCTGGTGATGGTTTTTCCGACAAAGATAGAGCTTCAGTCGCTAGCGATTTTAAGGTATTGCTTAATGGATCCAAGATGCGTGGTAATACACAGTGTGATCTAGTTTTCGACATTCCTAGAACCCATGGTCGTTTGAGGTCTTTATGCAAATCAATTCACTCGTCAACACGGGTCGAATTGAATTCTATCCCGTTAGTGCATGGAGGTGCCAGCAAGGACCTAACTGGACTCTGTTCGTCTCTGGCTTTTGCCCTTCAGAGTCTTGGTGAGGGTAGTTGGCAGCGAGCAAAACTTTGTCTAGATAATTTGGTAAAAGACAACTTATTTCCTAATTTGGCTGAAAGTTTTAATGCGGGTTGCCCAAATCTTGACAAGTTAGAAGACTCCATCATGTCATTTGATGCATTCAAAAAGGAAAAAAGCTACATCAAATCCTTGCATGAAGCCTATTGTTTATCGGAGGCCGTGAGAAAGATCCTTTCATGGGAAGCAACTATTTCTTTCATCTCACTTGAAGGAAGTGAGTTGATTAAAGTCGAAGAGATTGTTGCTGATGGAGCTGGCGCAAAACCCGACAAAAAGAAAGACAAGAAAAAGAAGGCTCTTGGAAAAGGCACAACTGTTTTGATGCAGTTTATAAAAGATAGATTGCAGTCAGTGATAAGCAACATCGATGCATCAGCCCTCCCCGAGAAAGTGTCAAATGGTTTTCTTTCCTTCTTGGACTTAAAAGACGCTAGCTTTGACCAATTACTACAGAAAGTCAAAGAAGTTGTTGACAGCAATGAAAGTAGAAGGCTTCCCAAGATCCCCAAAGTAATACCGTAACACTTTACATTGCATGCTTATGTTGTTTTGTATAGTCTTATAGTAAGATATTTGTATATTAATATATCTATCTGTGACACTACAGGGAACTCGTGATTTTGCAAAAGAACAGATGGCTGTTAGAGAAAAAGCATTCTCAATCATTGCTAATGTCTTTAAGAGGCACGGTGCTATGGCACTCGATACTCCTGTATTTGAATTGAGAGAAACCCTTACAGGAAAATACGGAGAAGACTCAAAGTTGATTTATGATTTAGCTGATCAGGTGAGATATCTGTAGCTGATACATTACCTTATGTAGCTGTTCTTGTTTCTCTTTATTTTATGTAAAATATGACGCTGTTCATGTCTTATTTAATTTGTAGGGTGGGGAGCTTTGTTCCCTGCGATATGACCTTACGGTTCCATTTGCTAGATTTGTTGCTATGAATGGTATCACGTCATTTAGACGTTATCAGATGGCAAAAGTCTATAGAAGGGACAACCCGTCTAAAGGAAGATACCGTGAGTTCTATCAATGCGATTTTGACATAGCTGGTGATGGAACTATAGGAGCAGATTTTGAGGTGGTTAAAATTTTAACTGAACTACTGGATGAGCTGAACATCGGTGAATATGAGGTAAAATTTCTGTTGATTTAACCATTACATCTCCATTGTCCAATTTGACACATAAGATCTTTGTGAAACAGGGTTGATGTTTCTATATTATCATTTTTGACGTCTTTTCTGATTTATATTGTTTTTGCAGATAAAATTGAACCATCGAAAATTACTGGATGGTATGTTGGATATATGCGGTGTGCCATCACACAAATTTCGTACCGTTTGTTCAAGTATTGACAAACTAGACAAACAGACATTTGAGCAAATTAAGAAAGAACTGGTAGGGTATACTGTTTCATGTTAATATTGCATAAACGAAGTTATCGGTGATCAAGTTATTGTTTAACAATCCTTCATTTTTGTTTTTAGATTGATGAGAAGGGTTTAGATACCGAAACTGTAGAGAAGATTGGTTCATTTGTGAATCTAAGAGGTCACCCGATTGAATTATTATCAGAATTAAAAAAGGAAGGAAGTAAATTTCTTACAAATGATTCATCAAAGCAAGCATTGAACGATTTGGACAAGTTATTCCAAGCTTTGGATAAGGCAAGATGTGTCCACAAAGTGGTTCTGGATTTGAGTTTGGCCAGAGGCCTCGACTATTATACCGGTGTCATATACGAAGCTGTTTTCAAGGGGGCTACACAGGTCTATATATTTTATAATTGTATAATTTTTTGCATTCATCTGGTATTCTTTTTAATTGTTGTATATATGTTCTCAGGTTGGATCAATTGCTGCTGGTGGACGTTATGACAATCTTATTGGCATGTTTGGTACAAAAAGTGTTGCTGCTATTGGTGTTAGTTTAGGAATTGAGCGTGTATTCACTATCATGGAACAAAACCAAAAGGATGAGGTAAAACCACACATATCCTTTTTTGTCCCTTTATTGTTATGTCATTTGTAATGAACTTAATAAATTATTGTTTTTATGATTTGATAGCTTCTTCGAGCCAGTGAGACACAAGTGTTAGTCAGCATATTGGGCGATGACTTATCTTTAGCAGCCGAACTTGTGAGTATGTGTTGGGATGCAAAACTGAAAGCAGAGTTTTTGGTCAACAAAAGGCTGAGTAAACACTTTGACCGTGCAAAAGAATTTGGTATTCCCTGGATTGTGATGGTAGGTGAGCAAGAAATCACAAAAGGAGTTGTTAAGTTGAAAAACAAGGATGCTCAAGTTGAGAAAGAGGTTCCTACAAGCGATTTTGTTGATGAGCTCGTTAGACTAATTAACACCTCACAATCCTAGGTAACTGTGAAGCGAAACTGAGGTTATTGTTACAGCTTTTTTACTATACAAGCTTGAAAGTGTACTGTTATCAGCTGACACTAATGGGTTTTAGATTTTGATGATTGATCAAGTACTTTTTGCTTAAGAATGTATTTAGTCAATTGTTTCTCTTATTTTGAAATGTGATTCCGGTAGCTTTTCTGGAATTCTCAAATTGCTTGCAACTTGCGGTTGTGGACTATTTTAGGATAATTATATGGCGCACAGGATCGACATTTTTAACTCTACGTGTGACATGTTGAAAAACTGCTTTTATTTGTCTGCCGTTAGGTGCAAACCAGATAGCTGTTAGAGAGTTGCATTTTGATTGTAGTAATGTTTTTTTGGTTTTTGATGGATGGGCGTCTTAAGCCAACTCACTGTTAGGACATTTTTCACATTACAAAAAGGATGATGATCTATGTTCTAAGTTTTGAGGAGGCACAAATAGTCATTGAAGGCGATGAATTTGGTTTGTTGTTGAATCTCAATATCTCATGGACCAGAACAATAGTAATCCCCAAGGAGAGATGGTCTCAAGGCTATGAGTTACCCTACGTGTTTAACTTTTTTTCTATTTTCTAGGCAACATGTTGACTGTGGAGAAGAGATGTCTTTTGACAGGTGACTTTGAGAGTTAGAAGACTTGGACAAGATTCGGGTCTTCACAATACTTTCATATACCCAGGGAGGTGATTTACGCACCAATAAGACTAGTTCATACACCAATAGTAGCCTTCAGGATAACTTTTAGGTTTTTGATATTTGAAGTATTTTGATGATGTTAAAATTATGTAGTTTATACATAAGGAGCTTCACTGCTTGAGTGTAAATTATGTTTACCTTATTAACCTAATCATAATTGGTTAGTTTATACTTTATAGTATTGGTAAGTGTGAAGTAT
This sequence comes from Artemisia annua, assembly GCA_014162995.1. Taxonomy (NCBI): domain Eukaryota; kingdom Viridiplantae; phylum Streptophyta; class Magnoliopsida; order Asterales; family Asteraceae; genus Artemisia; species Artemisia annua. Next base: position 118,201 of record LBNU01017230.1, on the reverse strand, counting down.
TGATTATGACCCTTTTAAAAGTTAAACCAATTACTAGTCATGATGTAAGAAGATTAAAAAAAGTTAAGGTCCTAATGCAAGTAAGGCTCCACTCTGGCTGTATAATGGATAATCCTAAAAAGGTAACTCGGTCATACACTGTTACGACGAGTTTGGATGTGCCCTTTATAGGACGATAGTGCAACAATATGAACAAACAGAATTACTGCAACAGTTGAGATAACTGTGTATCCATAGGATGCCTTTTGTAACAGCGAGAATGGCTGTGAGAGTTTAAACATTATCTGGTACATTGAGTTTGGTTAGTGCTGCAAGCCTGCAAAATTTCCGAACATCGAGTTTGGTACATTGAGTCTGGTTATCACCCTCCCACTTGATTTATGTTGGTTCCATTTCATACCTTAAAAACCAAAAATTTTCTAACATATGCAGTGAGAACCTAGAACATTGCAACATGGAACAACTTTTTCTCTAATACATACTAATGAAGATCAACACAACAAACACAAATTGTCAATTTACCTCAACTGTTCTACACAAAAGTTTGACTTGTTAAGGACTAACCATTAATCAAACCTAATAATACATCCAGAATTGCAATCACTTTTTTGTCACTTATATTGACTGATTTGACTCAATTTTGTTTTTTTATCTGTTTGGTAAAGCTTTAAAACTCGGTTTTGGGACGCATTTGACCACATATACTACTTACATTATATGACTTTTTAGTTGAGGTGAATATTACCAAGCAGTTCCTTGTTTGACCAAATTGTAAAAACAGGTTTCAACCGAATGTAGTTACTTATGGCATGCTTATTAATGGGTGATTAAATGAATGGGACCCTTATAAACAGGTTAAAAAAAATCACGAATACTTGCAATACATTGATGCAGTACTGTTTGGTTGATAGAGTCAATAATGCTAAAAAGTTATTTGATGTTATGATTGATAGCAGTTGTGATCATCAATCATTAGTTATAGTATTTCGATCGATGGGTATTAAACAACTGAAAGGATAGATGAGTTATTATGTTTATTTAAGGGTATGCTGGGAAAAGGATTGGTCCTAATGTCGTTACATACACAATCATGATAAACTGGTTTTGTAAGAGGGGTAGACTAGATGAAACAATTGAGTTATTTTCGAGAATGAAGAAGAATGACTGATTAGGAAACTAGAACAAGATAATAGATGTAGTTGGAAAGAGAAAACGCCAATAACATAAATTTAAATAAGTGTACAACTGGAACTAAAAATAATCTTGACAGAGGTTAACATTTGCTTCAGTTGCCACCATTTTCATCTGCTACTCCAGTCATAGCTTGCTGAAAGCAAAGGAAACAAGTGAGTGTAATGTAGAGAACGAAAGAAGATAGTTTAGGCAGTGACAAATTGGTACCTTAATGCATGACAATGTGTACTGCACATCACTCGCCGATACTTGGTGATGACTCACAATCCTTACCCTGCACCATATAACATTATGAACTTCAATTAGTTAAAATCTCATAAGAAACAGATTTGGCAACAAGTCGAGATTTTAAACACACCTGGATGAGCTATCAGGCATCAAAAGTATACCATGTCCCTCCAGAATTTTGCCTAACTTCATGGCTGTAATATGTGAACCCTCTAGTATGTCAAAATACACCTACTCAAAACCAAATTATCAGATGCATGTAAAGGACAAATTCCACATTTAGAATTAAGATTCAAACTCTGAGTAATTAGATTGCTTACAATATTGGTCTCCACAGAAGCCACATCTGCTTTTAGTCCCTTGATTTTATTTAGCCCGTCTAGAAGAACAAGATTCACAATTGAAGTATAAAAAATTTGATGGATTCAGATATAAACTTTGACTAGAATATGTTCAGTATTATAAACTGAATCATTAGGAGATATTAACAAGAATCAGTAATACATTGCATCTTTAAGTGGTTTGTTTAGCCTCACTACTCAAAGCTATAAAAGAATTTTATATCTTATAGAGAATCAGGGGAGATGCTAGAATAAGTGGCCAAAATGTGGGCAGGTCAGTCGGGTTGGGTAATGGGTCAATACTGATTAGAGTCATAATGGGTAAGTTTTTAGTTTATGTCGAAATGGGTGGGTGGACCCATAAAAATTTATAGCCATTAATTCCAACTCAATAGACAAGTAATGTGCTTGATGCGAGTAAAATACTATACTAAAAACCTATGTAAATGTTATTATATAAAGTCATTTAGGAGAACCTAAATGACTATACTTTGGGGACTTTCAACCCGTTTCATTTTAGCTATTTTTTTTTCAGTTAACTTGTTACAGATAAATACATCATCTTAACTAGACCACAATTGCTTAGAACAAAACAAAGTATAAAATGTTTGGGAAGCTGTCTCTTACCTGCTAAAGTCTTAGCATTCTTGTGATCAGTGACAAGCTTTGGAACATTTTCTTGTAAAGCAACAAGAGCTGCAGCACATAGGATCCCAACCTGTCTCATTCCACCACCTAAGGTTTTTCGAAGAATTCTTGCCTTAAATAAAGATTGAATTTTAAGTTAATTCTTAAGACAATAGTGCCCACAAGTTGAACGCAATATGCAGACTTCTTGTTTCAAGAGCTATAACAAAATACCCTATCAATGAAGGTTTTTGTCCCAACAATAACACTCCCAACTGTTACGCCAAGCCCTTTCGACAAGCATACCTGAAAACACTTCATGTTACATACTGGTGTATAAAATTTGTTTTTGTTTCCCTTTTAATTAGGTCCAGGAAATAGTTTTGAAAGTAAGACAACCCTACCGAAGCAGTCAGCAGCTTGTACAAGCCTATGAACAGGAACATCAAGAGCCTGAAATAAAATTGTACAAAATCAACATATAGCAAATGAGTTTCTACTTTCAAGCTTTCAAATAATAGCCTAATGAGTTTATGGGGTGTTTGGGATTGCATAATTTCTGCTTATGCTTATTTAAAAGAGAGCCTTTTATGGTGCTTAAACAAAAGTGCTCATTCCATCACAATATAAGTCAATAAGCACATGTTGTTTCTGCGTCCAAACACTCAGAAATGTTTACGGGTTGTTTTCAAAAAATGCAATAAGCTAATAAGCACTTAAATAAACTCATACCTAAACCGCAAACACCCTTCTCAAAAGTAAACTTAAATAAGTAGAACAACCTACTTAACAATAAACAAAGAGAGTTTAACTCACAACAGCTGCATTAAAAATCCGAGCCCCATCGATATGAAGCTTCAACCCATGCTTTTTCGCAAGCTCCCCAACGTGATCCGTATACTCAACAGAAAGACACTTCCCACCAGTACTAACACCATCACATTTCATATAAAAACACTATAAAGTATAAACACAACTATAAAAAACCAAAAATGTACATAGTAACATATAGGAATTGTGTTTAAGTTGGTTGTACAATATGCTTGATAATTTGTATTTCTTATGTAAGGGATGTTTTAATAACTGCATTAATTGTATTTATTTACCAGTTAATTAATTATATTTAATGTACATGATGATTTATTTATTGTATTTAATTTTAGTATTTCTATTTTAATTAAACTTGTAAATGTTAGAAAATATGTTTTAGTTACTTATAATTTTAGCTTTATAACTTGGATTGCTGAATTTTAAGAGTTTTGGTTGGACAGGCCTGTTGACCATTTCACTGGAGCTACTCAAACCCACATCAATTCTACAGATCATCAATGGCATCATCATCATCATCATCTTCTCACCTCGCTCCCGCGTCTTCTTCTCAATGGTGGAATCACGATGTATTCCTCAGTTTCAGAGGAGAAGACACCGCAAAAACTTTGTGGGTCATCTTTATAAAGCTCTTGTGCAAAAAGGAATCTACACCTACAAAGACGATGAATCACTTCAGCGGGGCGACTTAATTGGTCCAACACTCTTGAAGGCTATCCGAGAATCGCGGATTGCCATCATCATATTCTCAGAAAACTATGCTGATTCTTCATGGTGCTTAGACGAACTCAAATATATTATGCAGTGCATGGATGAAAGAGGGCAGATCGTTATGCCCATATTCTATAACGTGGAACCCTCACACGTCCGAAAACAACAAGGGAAATATGGTGAAGCGTTCCTTGAACACGAGTTGAAGAACAATAACAAAGTTGGTTCTTGGAGAAAAGCACTTGAGAGTGCGGGTAGCCTCGCTGGATGGGAACCCAACCACATTGCAAACGGGTAACCTTTTAACCTGCTTACAACATTAGTATCTTATATTCTTATGCTTGTTTGTATTTGGGGATTGTGAAATATAAGAGAGACGTAGGGTGCGTCTAGTTCGAGTACACTTTTTTTAAGTTTTCTATCCTTTATAGAGGGGGGCTACTTGCACACAAAAAATTGAAAATGTAGAGAATGCGTTCATGTAATGTCGTATTTTCCATTTTTTAGGAAGGAAAATGGGGGTTTGGGTGGGAAAGGAAAACTAGTAATTTTCTTTGATGAGTTAGGGAATAAAATCTTTATGTTTTTTTTTTTTTTACCGAACTTCTTGGAAACAAACCAAATTGAATGCGATTTCCATTTTACTTGTTTTGTACAAAACTTTTTCTGAACCAAGGGTGTTACCCTGCAACTAAACATACCCATAAATTCCGTTTCTCTTATCTCATGGAACATGGAACAAATTACCTCTTCTGCCAATATGAGCGTTTATCCTTGTATATCGATGTACAGGCATGAGTCAAAGTGCATAGAAGAAATCGTTGAAACAATTTCACATAAGTTGCATCCAATAATTTCAAGTGTTAATGAGGACCTAGTTGGAATAGAGGCTCGCATACAAGAATTTAAATCAAAGTTAGACATTGGGTCAAAGGAAGTGCGTATGGTTGGAATATGGGGGGTTGGTGGTGGTGGTAAGACTACTCTTGCATACTCTGTTTACGATGCAATCTCTAGTGAGTTTGATGGATGCTGCTTTATAGAAAACATCAGGGAAGAATCATGCAAGCATGGTTTACAAAGATTGCAAGAAAGAATTCTTTATGATGTTTTGAAACAAAAAGAAGAAGTAAAGAGAGTTGAGGAAGGAAGACAAAAGATAAAGAGTAGGTTATACCATAAAAATGTCTTAATTGTTCTTGATGACGTCAGTCAACTTGACCACTTAAAGGCGTTAGCCGGATCACATGATTGGTTTGGAGAAGGGAGCCGAATAGTGATCACAACTAGAGATTGTCATCTATTAAATTGTCACAAAGTAGACGTGGTACACAATATTGGTTTGTTAAATAATAAAGAGGCCATTAAACTCTTTAGCAAGCATGCACATCAAGGTAACAAGCCTATACAAGATTATAAGCTTTTTTCAGAAAAGGTAGTTTCTTATGCTGGTGGGCTTCCATTAGCACTCAAAGTTATTGGTTGTTTTCTTTGTGACAAAGATATGAATGAGTGGATAAGTGCAATAGCAAGACTGAAAGAGATTCCTGATACTGATATCGTTGAAAAACTAAAAATCAGCTTCGATGGACTTAAAACTGTTGAGAAGGAGTTGTTCCTAGACATTGCATGTTTCTATAGGAAGGATTTTATGAATCAGGCAATGGAGAAGCTTGATGCTTGTGGTTTTCACCCTGTCATAGGGGTAAAGGTGTTGATACAAAGGGCTCTCATAACTGTTTCTGATGGAGCTTTTGATATGCATGATTTGGTGCAAGAAATGGGACACTATATTGTTAGAGGAGAACATCCTAGGAATCCTGAAAAGCATAGTAGAATTTGGATTTCGAAACATGTTAGAAACATTTGTGCCATGGATGCATCTACGGTAATGATTAAGCCAGCTTTGCTTGATTGTGTATAAATAAACACCTTTAACTCAACCTTGACAGTTGACACCCTTTGTTCTACCGCAGGAACTTGACAAAATTCAGGCAATAAGATATTTTCCTAAGCCGCGTGCCAATAGGAATGCTCCATTACAGGTTAATGCGAACATGAAGAAACTTCGATTGATTGAGTGCAAATATCTTCCTGGAAGCTCGTTGCCAGCAAATTTTCTTTCAGGGGAGCTTTGTTATATAGGATTGTGGAACAGTGGGCAACGACAACTTTGGGAGGGTTATAAGGTAATTTCTATTGTTTCGTTGATTAATGGATGGGTGGGGAATTATAAACCAACCAACGTTTTAATATGATTTTGCTACATTTATCCTCAAGTGGATGCCATGTATGATTTTTTTCCTGATGTGGAATCTGAATTTAATTAATGTGATAGTTAGGGGGTGTTTGTTTAAGCTTATATATGATGGGCTTATAAGCTTATATTAGCTTATATGTATTAAATAAGCCTAGACTAGTGTTTGGTTAAGCTTATATGAGTGGGCTTATGAGCTTATATAAAGGGTTTTTGATAAGCCCTAAAAGTGTGGTTTTCTGAAGAGGGTTTGGGCTTATATAATATGTTGCATTACAAATTACAACTTTACCCTTAATTATATCTAATCTAATATTCATATTTTCAACCCATGTCTTTTTTTGTCATTTACCAATCTACGCTAAACTAAACTCTTGAGCTTATTAGCTGATTTAACATAAACTAATCCAAACACTGGGCTTATGAGTTTATGATATATAAGTGATAAAGTGCTTATATAACATAAGCATAAGCCCATTAATTTCTTAAACTTAGCCAAACACCCCCTTATTATCAGTGGTATCTTAATCTTTACATTCATGTTTAAACTTAAATATTTGTAGAATTTAATTGTAATTTTATCAGCTGGGCGGTGTTGGTGAGACAACTTTTAAATCATTTGACTTGTACACAGTAGCTTTTTCACTTGTACAAACCAAATCATTTGTATATGTTCAATTTTCCATCTTCTCTTAATTTATATAAGAACAGATATGTTGACAATTGTTTTACTTATATGCACTTGAAATTACAGTATCTACCAAATTTGAGATACATCAACCTTTTTTCAATGAAGAACCTAATCATGACACCAGATTTTGATGGACTTCCCAATCTTGAAAAATTCATGCTTATTGAATGTGGGCATTTAGAAGACATTCATCCATCAATTGGACGTTCAAAAAGGCTTGCTTTCTTACAGATAGAGTATTGTTGCAGTCTAAAATTTTCACCACCCAGTAGCATGTCAAAGAAACTCACAACTCTTAGAATCTCACATTGTCCCAAACTCTTTGACGTCTCAGAGTTCGAACAGATTCATCACGATATGATTGGGAGAGAAGTTGCAGTATATGAACAATACTCTACAAACCTATTTGCTACTTGTATAGCGAGTTGTTGCGGTAATTTTGGTGGTGACATAGAACCTAAAAAACAACCAGATAAGGTTGCAGTTGATGTGGAATGCTGTTTAGATGAGCCTTCTTTACCTCACAACAACATCAGTCGCATAGGGTTACAGTTAAGTCACAAAGGCTTAAGAAAGTTATATATTGGTTATTGTGGACTGGGAGATGACATCGGTGGGGAGTTACCCAACTTACAAGTACTAGATCTAAGAGGAAATAAGTCTTCACGAATAAATTTTACCTTCTTGCAACTTCCTCGGCTCAAATGGCTGAACGTGTCAGGGTGCAAAAACCTTGTAGAATTGTTAGAGCTCCCATCAAGTATATCTGTACTTACAGCAGATGATTGTCCCTCGCTTGAGTGTATTGGAAATATGCTAAACTGTAAATGGTTGTGGAAGGTATCGCTTATGCGAGAGTATGCAGGTCCTATTGTTGGTGATATTCTAGATTCCATGGGTCAGGTTAGGCTCCACCTTTTTAAAAATCGTTTTTATGTCAACCAATATAAAGAAGAATAATTATAATGATGATTGAATGTGTTTTGTGGTAGGGAAAGGCTGTTGAAGACCACTTTTTCAGTCTTGCACTTCCAGCATATGATGCAAAATTTGAGTTTGTTGATAGGTTTGTTAGAACATGTGAAAGATTTACAATGGTACTTCCACATGAAAGTTGGTATGATGAGTTTTGTGGGGTTTTAATATGCATTGTTACACGCATGTATGATCCGCTTTTTACGATTATACTGAAGCCGGAGATTGGGAACTATTTTCAATCTGAGGTTTGGGAACCAGAGCCTGATCGTTTTTCTCAAACATATGTAGGATATGTTTCCTTTAATCTATTGAAGAGGCACACTCCATGGTGGAACTCGGCGTGGTACAATATGATTTCCATATCTGTAACTGGGGTAGAAAAGAGTAAGTTTAGGTTTGACAATAAGACTAGGTTTGGAGGTGCGCTAGTACCTAGGAAAAGTAAAGGTGATGTACAAACAAGAAAAGTAGCACCAGATTACTCCCAAGTTATGGGATGATGTGTCTCAAGATGAAAAGACATTTACGATTGAACACGATTCAAAATCCTCTATTAAGATTTTTTGGCGCCCTCGCTTGGAGTTCCGATTCTAGTGACCCATTCCAACAGGTATCTCGCCTCATATTAGCCAGTTGTTAGTTCTCACTTTACACCTATTCTTTTACTTTTCTACCTTCAAAGTAATCACAAACATTATGTATTGGTGAACCAATGTCTATTAAAAGGGCCTTTCTGTACGTGTCTTCCCCTTCCGTGTGTTGCTGAACAAAGTTGACGATAATTAAGCGTTTTTTTACTCATGATTCTAGCATTATGATTAATGTGAGATATATGTTCAGGAGATACTTTAGTCTTAACATCTTAGTAAACTGTTTATAGCCGAACCTTTGAGTCCAGTTCCTTATGAACAACCGGATTCCAAATTTCTAATCCTCCCCCAACTACCACCCATAAGCTACAAACTTGAATTCCTGCACACTCCCACCTTTTCCTTTACTATAACACCACACTCCACCCTCCAAACTTATTAATTAAACACCCATTAATACATCTTGAAAATTGATTAAAAAACACAACATTTGGATCTTCAACTACATTTAACAGGTAATCATTAAATAATCTTGTACACCAATTGCAACCTTTCATTTATTAATTTGCAAATCTTTCTTTATATAACTTAGAAGTCTTGGTGAAAATCGTATGTAAAGAGACACGTTAGCTTGATAAATCTGTGGAAATAAGGTTTATATATCTAACACTCTCGGACTATAGGGAACATTTTTGTAGCAGATACCCAGGGTGTTGATCAGTAATAGACGAAAAACAGCACATGTACGAAAGGAGAACAGAGATGAAGGCATTTTGGGATCCTTATCTGAGTGCTTATCTGTTTATTTTTTTAGTAGCCTATTGTATAACTGGTTTTTGTTATGTGAATAATTTTGATGATGTACAACTCCCTAGGTATATGAGAATAGCGTGATGCAAGAAACCTAAAAAATTTAAAGAACTACCAGTCATGATGCAAGAAACCAAAAAAAAAGTTTGGGTATGATTGAAGCTCTATTAATCAAACTCACAATTTATACATTCAGAATTGTAATCATTTTTTTGTCACATAAATTGAGCCTATTTCGGTTTCTCCTTGTTTAGTAAAGCTTTCAAACTTGGTCATGAACCAGATAGCACTTTCATATACTAAACTTGACACAAGGTGAAATTCCTCGTGCAGTACGTCAACTTGTTAGACCATATCATTAAAAATGGGTTTCAACTAAATGTAGGTACGTATGGGTCACTTGTAAACGTGCTATGAAAATCAGGTGGCACAACGTACTTGCAGTACATTGATACATGAGGACTGTTTGGTTAGTAGAATCGGTTATGCTGAAAGGTTATTTGATGTTATAATTGATCGAAAACAGTTGTGATTCATCAATAATTAGTTATAGCATTTCTATCGATGGGTATTGAACACCTGAAAGGATAGATGAGGTTTTATGTTTATTTAAGGGTATGCTGGGAAAAGGATTGGTCCTTAGAGCATGCACAACCATAACACGAGTTAAATTTTAACACAATGTCACATCAGCGCCACATCATCTTTAACCTTTTCACCTTAACTCACAAAAAAACACCCACAATCATAACTCAACCTTAACTCAACAACAATTTACAAAAACACCCCTTCATTTAGGGGGGGGAAGTGAAACTTTTTTTTTAACAAACACCACCTTAACTCAACGTTAAGGGGTTAACACGCAGTGTTAACGCGCTCTTCACTTGGACACCCGCAATGGTTAACACGAGTTTAACTTGTGTTAAAGTCACTTTAACGCAATGAATGCGTTATGAATGCGCATGCTCTAATGTCATTACATAAACAATCATAATAAATTGATCTTGTAAGAAGGGGAGACTAGATGAAACAATTGAGTTATTTCGAGAATGAAGAAGAGTATGACTGATTAGGAAACTAGAACAAGATAATAGATGTAGTTGAAAAGAGAAAACGCCAATAACACAAATTCAAATACATGTACAACTGGAACTAAAAATAATCTTGACAGAGGTTAACATTTGCTTCAGTTGCCACCATTTTCATCTGCTACTCCAGTCATAGCTTGCTGAAAGCAAAGGAAACAAGTATAAGGTAGAGAACGAAAGAAGATAGTTTAGGCAGTGATAAATTGGTACCTTAATGCATGACAATGTGTACTGCACATCACTCGCCGATACTTGGTGGTGAATCACAATCCTTACCCTGCACCATATCACATTATGAAACCAATTAGTTAAAATCTCATAAGAAACAGATTTGGCAACAAGTTGAGATTTTATTAATCACTAGATTGTAACACACCTGGATGAGCTATCAGGCATCAAAAGTATACCATGGCCCTCCAAAATTTTGCCTAACTTCATGGCTGTAATATGTGAGCCCTCTAGTATGTCAAAGTACACCTGCTCAAAACCAAATATTAGATGCATGGAAAGGACAAATTCCACATTTAGAATTAAGATTCAAACTGTGAGTAACTAGATTGCTTACAATATTGGTTTCCACAGAAGCCACATCTGCTTTTAGTCCCTTGATTTTATTTAGCCCCTCTAGAAGAACAAGATTCACAAGTGAAGTATCAAAAAAATGATGGATCCAGATATAAACTTTGACTAGAATATATTCAGTAATATAAACTGAATCATTAGGAGATATTAACAAGAATCAGTAGTACTTTGCATCTTTAAGTAGTTTGTTTAGCCTCACTACTCAAAGCTATAAAAGAATTTTATATCTTATAGAGAATCAGGGGAGATGCTAGAATAAGTGGCCAAAATGTGGGCAGGTCAGTCGGGTTGGGTAGGGTCAATACAGATTAGAGTTAAATGGGTAAGTTTTTAGTTTATGTCGAAATGGGTGGGTGCACCCAAAAAAATTTATAGCCATTAATTCCAACTTCATAGACAAGTAATGTGTTTGATGCGAGTAAAAAACTATACTAAAAACCTATGTAAATGTTATTATGTAAAGTCATTTAGGAGATACTATGGGGACTTTCAACCCGTTTCATTTTTAGCTGTTTCTTTTTCAGTTAACTTGTTACAGATAAATACATCATCTTAACTAGACAACCACAATTGGTTAGAACAAGACAAAGTATAAAATGTTTGGGAAGCAGTCTTACCGGCTAAAGTCTTAGCATTCTTGTGATCAGTGACAAGCTTTGGAACATTTTCTTGTAAAGCAACAAGAGCTGCAGCACATAGGATCCCAACCTGTCTCATTCCACCACCTAAGGTTTTTCGAAGAATTCTTGCCTACATAAACAAAAATTGAATTTTAAGTTAATTCTAAGACAATAGTGCCCACAAGTTGAACGCAATATGCAGACTGCTTGTTTCGAGAGCTATAACAAAATACCCTATCAATGAAGTTTTTCGTCCCAACAATAACACTCCCAACTGGTGCACCAAGCCCTTTCGACAAGCATACCTGAAAACACTTCATGTTACATACTGGTGTATAAAATATGATTGTGTTTTCCTTTTAAATTAGGTCCAAGAAATAGTTTTGAAAGTATGACAACCCTACCGAAACAGAGTCAGCAGCTTGTACAAGCCTATGAACAGGAACATCAAGAGCCTGAAATAAAATTATACAAAATCAATAGATAGCAAATGAGTTTCAACTTTCAAGCTTTCAAATAATAGCCTAATGAGTTTATGGGGTGTTTGGGATAGCATAATTTCAGCTTATGCTTATTTAAAAGAGAGCCTTTTATGGTGCTTATACAAAAGTGCTCATTCCATCAGAATATAAGTCGATAAGCAAATGTTGTTTCTGCATCCAAACACTCAAAAATGTTTACGGGTTGTTCTCTTAAAAACGCAATAACAAAATAAGCACTTAAATAAACTCATACCTAAACCACAAACACCCTTCTAAAAAGTAAAATTAAATAAGTAGAACAGCCTACTAGGAACCACGAATCCGGAACAGAGTATTACACCATTTAACAAAAAAAAGTTGGCCACAACAAATACTTTTTTAACAATAAACAAAGAGAGTTTAACTCACAACAGCTGCATTAAAAATCCGAGCCCCATCGATATGAAGCTTCAACCCATGCTTTTTCGCAAGCTCCCCAACTCGATCCGTATACTCGGCAGAAATACACTTCCCACCAGTACTAACACCATCAAACAAAACATTTCATTGTCATATAAAAACACTATAAAGTATATACACAACTAGAAAAATCCAAATATGTACAAAATAACATATATTCATACTTAGCATGTGAATTCTCAAGGCAAATAAGCCTAGTTTTCGGATAACAAATTTCAAAATTCGGGTTCCTTATCGCAGACTCAATCAACTCAATATCCATAGTCCCATCATCATTATTCTTAACAGGTCTAGGATGAACACCACCAATAGTAGATATGCCACCATTTTCATAAATATGAATATGTGAATTATTACCAAGAATAACTTCACTTCCTCTTATTTCACAATGAACAAGAACACTAATAAGGTTACCCATTGTCCCTGATGGAACAAACAGCCCTGCTTCTTTGCCTGTTATTCTAGCAACCTCGGACTCTAGTTGTCGTGCTGTCGGGTCGTAGATTAACACGTCATCATCCACCTCAGCTTTTGCCATTGCTAACCTCATTGTTTCTGTTGGTTTTGTCACTGTGTCTGACCTCAGATCAATAGTTTTGGTCACCATGTCTGCCTGAAAAATGTAAAAATGTTAAAAAAAAAATTATACAAAAGTTTTTAAATTTTTAAAAGGTTATATAAACAGTTTTCCTAAATTTAAGTAACTAATGATCCTAAATTTAAGCATACCTTAAAAAGATGAATATGGAATCTTGAGAAATGAAGTGATTGAAGAAGGGTTTATGGGAAATAAAAAGAAGTTATCGAAATAACACAAAAAGTGGTGAATGGAAATGAAACACTCGTCAAGAAAAGAAAGAAAGAAGGAAAAGGAGAATGGCCAAGTAAGTTGGCATCATATGAGATGTGGCCACATATATATGCATGCATGCAAACATGGAAAAGTCATTACTTTTGGTCTTGATATATTTCTACTTTTTGAAAAAGAAAAGAATCTTTTAGAAAACTAGCATAGAATGAGGTTTTTTCTTACTAATAAAGAAGTTTATTAAATTCATATCCTACTACTTTTGGGTAAAGGGATCTCCACCCTGGTAAAATATATTAACCAAATAAACGTTTAAAGTACAATGGAATGTGGCTGAAGACCACATTAACCTCAGGCAACCGCTTGAACAACCACTAGAACATTTATGACATGCCATAAATGAACAACTAGCTACGAAAAACTAGAACAACCATGAAAGAAAAAACATGGACGAATCAACATCGCATATTACTTCCTCGACTTGCCTTGGACCTTAAAATCAAACATCTTGTTAAATTCCTCCAATTGCCCAGGTAAATCAAGAACCTGGGCAGCGTAATCATCAGAAAAATAACCTTCAAGCTCGTTTTGTCCTCCAGCTGATGACAGGTAACTACTCATAGGATCGTCTGGCTCAAGAACCTCATCATCACTATCAGATACAACCACATTACCTACCTTAGAGAAAGGATTACCCTTCTTAATCCCCTCAACCACCGGAACAGGTTTCCCATTATCATCCACAAGCGTTCCTATCCCATCAATAATGAGCTTTTCAAGCTTATCAATTTTCTCGACGATAGGGGTACTTGGTTTACCAACCTCAATAGACTCATCAACCTCATTGTCACTATCAATCTCCATAACATGACTGCTTTGCTCCCCTTGTGTCACCCCAACCTCAGGCCCCATTTCAGAATTGGTCACCTCATCCATAAGCGAACCAAATGGATTCTTAGTGACGATATCACTTAGATCATCATGAATATACTTATTAGAAGTATGCACATCACTTTTCGCTTGATTAACCGGATCTTGCGCAGCATGCAAATTAGGACCACTAGCATTGTTGTTAGTACCATTACCTTTTGAAGACGACGTTCCATCGGACCCCACTTTCTTTTTCGAAACTGGCTGCCAACGATAATTCAATGTGACCCTCGGTTTCGAAAAACGAACTCCATCAATAACCTTCTCATGAGTGGGCCCCTTACCCTTACCGTTCCGTTTAGTAGTTTCCACAAATCCATCCTTATCAACATTAGTCTGAGTGCTATGTTGTTTAGCATTCTTAGGGCATGCATCATCGATATGGTCAAAAATTTTGCATGAGGCACATCGAGGCGGCTTCCATTCATACTCAACATCAACGCGCGCCAAAGAATGACCTTGGCCATTAGAAAATGGAATAGCCACCACCACATGATCCATTAACGCGGCAAGAGATGATACCTCAACAAGAGCACGCGCGTATGAAGTCTGACCCCAAGATTTAACACACATAGTACTAGTATGGGAATCCAACATAATAGGCTTACCAAGTTGAGTCGTAATCAAACTCAATCCAACCTCCGTATAAGCAACAAGTGGAACATTATGTAATTTCAGCCATACGGGTGCTGAAGTGACTTCCTCCTTAACAAGCGTAGTATTAGGGGACCAAACATTAAGAAAAATAGGCATCGAGCGAATCAACCATGGCCCCGATTCTAACACTTTATCCATACCCTCCTTCGTAGAGAATTGAAACAAAAAGAATCCATTGTTCAACATAACACGCTCCAGCCCAAATTTTGCCCATGTATTCTTAACGTAATTCTCTACGATAGGGAAAGCAAGTCTCTTCCCAATAAAATACCCATACAAAGTGTTAACAAACCTCGATGAAACATCCTCAATCTCATTAAGAGGAATAGCGACGTGAGCACCTTCCACTCGCTCCTCATTACGGAGCTCACATATATTTACCGATTTGAAATCATTATTAGATTTAAACAATGATGCGTATGAGAGTTTAGGCAAACTATGTGAGTTGGTGTCATTAGAATTCTTACCTTCACCATTCGCATTCCCATTCCCATCCGTAGAACTTGTTTGGTGTGAATTCGGAGCAGTCACACCATCAGCTTGACCAAAACCCGTACCACTACCCTTGTTACCCTGCGACTTATGTGTATTACTCATCTTCTTCCCCACGAAACAGAAAACCACAAACAACTAAGAAACATAAACGGACAGTATTAAAGAGAATAAACCCTAATCGCTTAGGGTTTAGATGTATGATTCGCACTAGCTAACCCATAGGAAGAACCGTATAACAAATCGTTAGGGATAGAACAATAGCAAGTAACAGCGATTCAAGAGAAACCCTAATAAAGAATCACGAAAACCAAAAAATAACACACGATTAATTGATTTTGTGAAGAACCGATTAGGAAATTAGGAATAAAAAAGAATCGCCCATAGAGAAGTGAAGGGTATCGCTTTTAGGGTTTTTCGGTAATATCCAGTTTTTATATCCTACTACTTTTACTACTCATAAAGAAGTTTTGACCAAAAAGCAATAAATGAGTGATTTGTGACAGACACATGTGTGAGTTTAGTTAACTAGACCCGATGGTGATCGAAGAGTTTGCTGATAATGGTTGAGTTGCCAAGCTGTAAATAACCTGTGTCAACAAAGATAGAAACACTACGTTAAGTGAAGTGCAGAGGTTGGACCCTGAGAATCACCTCCGACGTGAGATTAAGTAGATGTATATGATTGTAGGTATAAAGTATGTGTGTGTAAAAGTCTGTCCCATACCTGAGTGCTCTGCCCATCTATTTATAAGTAATGAAGATCGGCAGTTACACAACTCTCGCTAGAACCAGCGAACGTGAGGGAGTCTCGCATTTTAAGAGGACTACAGGGGGTTGTGTACCACGATCCCTGTCTTGACGGGAAACCTTTAACTGAGATTTGAACGTGGGTTTGACTTAGTCAGAGTTGTTATCTGAACTAGTCTTCATGAAGGGCACACCCCGAAGGGCGCTATGCTTCGGTTGGCAGATTTGCATACTGATAACCATCGTGAAGATGGTTTTACGCCATAAGGACCTTTTCGAAGGCCTTTACATGTTTAGTGGGAGGAGATCCCAGCGAACTCGGAGGGGTAGCCTCCGAGCCGATTCTAAGGGTGCGTCATCATATACCTTTTCGAAATAAAAGAAAAACCCCTTAAATACCTTCGTTATGGGTAGTGTTATTTTACGCATCTCGAATTCAAGTTGTTGCAACGTACAAATAGTGAAAGTTGGGGTCGATGAAGATGGCAAAGGTGCTTATGTCAACCAAAGGGGTGTTGGAGTTATATAATCATGACTATCATATTATACATATAAAATCACAGAGCACGCAACAGAAGTCTTAAAACAAATACATGTAATTAATTAACCTTGAATTTAAATACGTATTAAACGTGCCTTGCAAGCTTCCGCGTGAAAACAAAGGATCAAAATTCAACTAACCCAAAAGTTAGGGTTTAGGTAAAAATCGATCAAGCCCTAATTCGATTAGGGTTTATGCAAAAATCCAATTGGGATTTTTCTATGCTCTTGTACACACATATTGTTAGCGATTCAATGCGAATGCTAGTTCTTTGAATCACAATAACTAGTTATCTCATTTTGGTTTTGTTCCAAACAAATCGCACACCCTTGGGATGTGTAGTTCGATTGTACAGACAAAAGATGAGAGAAAGAGGAGAAGAGAAAACTAGGTATGGAGATCCAAAATTACATATAATGAATACAAAGCCTTGTATTTATAATGTGTAAAACTTGGTGTCAAAGTTAGACTAGGACTCCCCTAAGGGATCCTAGCCGATCGGCCCAAGTAACCCACAAGGGGTTCTAGAACCTTCTTTTGCTATTTTCTCTTTAGTCCTTGTATTTCTTATTTAACGACCGTTAGACAAAACTCCGTTAAGTCCTAACAACTGTTAGATGTTATTGTGAAATAATAATTTAAACATAACATTTATATTAATTATTATTCATTAAATCTCTGACGCAATGTGTGCAATCCCATAGTCTCGTGCTCGAATCCGATCATACACATTATTAAATGTGTCCATAAACTAACAAGAGGAACACGTATTCTCAAGAACGATTTCTATCTATGATAAATTTGATATTTTAAACCTGCTAAAGTTTACGGGAATGCAAACGTTTATATGATTTTACAAACATGTTTTGATTTAATGGCACAACTAATTAAGGGCGAGCATCGAGTTAAAACCGGACCGGACCAAGATCGTTTTAGTCCAACCACGGACCGAGGACCGGACCGAATATTTCGGTCCGTCCGGGTCGGTTCGGTCCTGTCCTTCGGTCGATCCGGTCTGAAAAGGCATTATTGGTCGGTTGTACGTAAGACAGGACCGGACCGGACCGAGGACCAAACATGAGGTTAAGTGTGGACCGAAGACCGGATCAAAATAGGTTTGGTCCGGTCCGGTTTCTCGATTCGGTCCGGTTCATGCTCGATACGCTCACCCCTACAACTAATAACGTACTATGTCAATTGACCTTCGAATTAATATATATCTATCATTAAACCATATGAGAACTTGTGTACACATTTTTCAACTTTTGTTATTTTAGTTTTCATTTTGCTTTATTTCAAAATTTTATTAAAACAAAATTAAAAAGTCAATATTTTGCATTAAAGCATGTTTATGACACCATTAAAGAAGGTTGAATAACCAAATGTTTTGTGTTCTAGTGGTAGTTTTTTTTTTTTTTTTTAGAAGTTTCTTAATTAAATTGTTGTTGGTTCAAGTAATGCTTAAAACATTGTGAGATAGATTTATTGTATATATTCTAAGATATTTAGTTTTTAATTTGTTCAAATAAAAAAAAGAGAAAAAAAGTTGAATAAATTTATAAATGTATAAATACGGAGATCCTAAATCAGAATTATAAATACATTTGAAAATCATACAACATCATGAGTTCTTAAACCTCTTTCTTGTTAAAAATCTCTTTACTATAAAAATCTGATAAACACAAATGCATTTTGAGATTTATTTTTCTATTTTTATTTTTTGAAGATAAACACAAATGCATTAAAATCAAACACACCCTCTCTTTTTGTTTTTATTTACCCATGCGGCCATGCCACATTGTAATTCGTCCTCATTATACAACTTTGATTCCTGTCAATCCTAACACAACTTTAAGGTTTGAGTTACCTTTGATTCTCTACAACTTTGATGTCTGCATGTGCTCTAGAAAGGGTGAAAGTGACAATATAAGATAGCGCTGATCTCAAATTAAAGTTTGCCTCAACTTAGTTTTTCTATATTTTAGTAACTTCTTTAATTATTTAATTGTCAACTACATTTTACTATTTAGTTATTTAAGTTGTTTATTTTAAAAGTTTTCTAACATGTGTGATGTTAACACATGTTTAAAAGGATTAAATGAATATCCTCTTTTTTTATTTATTTTTTTTTTATTATTTTTTTTAAAGATTTTTTTGAGTTTTGTGCAAGGGTTAGGTCGTGTTTGGTTTCCAGATCAAATATTTCAAGCCGGCTTCTGTGAAAAATTCATATTTTTTTTTTTTTTTTTTTTTTTTTTGTTCCATACTTCTTACAGGGTGTTTGCCCTTGAGTGGTTAGTGTTTTCGGGTTGAGATGGTGGAGTTTATTCTTTTGATTGTTTGGTTGTTCACGATGTTTATTTTAGGGTTGTTTTATTGATAGGGTCGTGTTGATTAAGCGTTTCATCGATGTACTACCAAACGAAATATATGATAAAAAAAATGACAACTCACTTTTTTAACAAGACAATTAAGAAGAATACTCATTAATATATCTGTCTTTTTAAATAAGTTTACTTTTATATCAAACAAAGTTGGATCTAGTAACATTAGAAATCTACGAAATTATTAACCAACATCTTAACCTAAATATAGTCATTTGAGTTCGTTTAATAACAAGCATATGTCATTATAAGACCATGAGTAATAGAGGTTTTTAAGACGACGGCACCATCTTTAAAATACCTCTAACCTCTCGACTCGTCGGTAGTTGATTTTGATCACAAGTTAGTCGGTATATTTGTGGAGTATGTTTGTGTTTATAGTGAGATATATTTGTGTATAAGTGGGATATTTGTGTATGTGATAATGTTAGTTGTTTTATTATACTTTTTTAGTAGTGACATTGGCGATGTAGTGAAAAAGTGATGTGACGCTGGGTTGACAATAATGCTACTCAGTAGTCACCATCACACCTACTCTACCACATGATGCAAAACTTCTTACTTTAATTGACGTATTAGCTATGGGTGTGTATACTTTTATGGCACTAAAATAAAGTGATCACTAATCGAGCCACAGCCACCTATGACTGAATCATCAAGAATGGGGCCACATCCACCTATGATTGAATCATCAAAGTTCATCTTTTTTGAACCTAACTTTTGGGATGAGATTGACACATACGCTTTTACTTCAATCTTCCAATCTTGCTTTTGACATATATGGTTATGGTTTGACGATTCAGCTTTCATGTAATCGTTTTAAACATACATCCAATGTTTTCTTATTGTGCGTTGGCTTGTCAAAAGTAAATTAAAGAAGAAAGATATATATACTTCGTAGTTCACCAGCAAATCTTTTTTTTCAACTTATATACGTACAATGAATATACTTTATGACTAGTTAGACAAGTTTATCCCTCATATGCATTAAAAATAACCATTGTTCGTAGTTTTCTTAAAAGATACAAATTTCCTTTATTTGTATATTAATTCCTTCAATTTACATAGAGGTGCAAGGCAAGCGAGAAACAAGCTGCGCCGCTAGCCCTTTTTTAATTGCAAAGCCAATTCTTTTAAAAACTACGCTTGCAAATTTAGGTGTCATAACATTGCTATGCATAACTTGTTGGATTCTGTTGAGGAGCAAGGAAACCAAAATATCGAAACTTCTTATTTAAAGAAAAGGATAAATTTTGTGACCAAGCAAAGTACATTCAAAATAAGAATTATGAAGTAGTTTGAACACAAAAGTTTAGGGTTCGCTTGGTTCAAAGTGGGGAAAGGGAAAGGGAATGCAAAGGAATGAGTGTGGTGGGTAATCAATCCCTTACCCCTCAATTTACTCTATAATGGTTGATTACCCATTACGGGGTAATCAATACTTTTGCACTCCCTAACCAAGCACCATAATTTGAGTGAGGTGGGCCCTTTTGAATTCCTTACCCATTCTCCACCCCCTTAACCCCCCAACCGAACGCACCCCTTTAGTAAGCTTATTTTAAAAAGCAAATATTTAAAAAAGGTATCATCACTTGACATCATTTGTTTTTTGTTTTTTTGTTCTTTTTTTTTTTTTTTGTAGTGAACAAATTTTTTTGCTTATAGAGGTATTTTTCTTTCAAATTCATCATTTTTAAGGTACTTTGTGACATTTTGCCTTTCGATAAAAAAAATTCTATTAGCTGAGAGGGGAAAAAATGTCACAAAATACCTCAAAAAGGCTGAATTTGAAAGAACAGTACCCGTATAAGCAAAATATTTGTTGGAGTATGCTCGTGTCATAATAAATAATTATATGGCTAGACATATGTGAGCCTATGGGGTCACACACATATACACTTAGGTACCACTTTATATGTCGTGTTTATTGTATTTACGATATATAAATAATCTTACGTAACTCGGGATCGCTATTGGGCTTCTAATGACTAAGTAAAGTACTTGATCCATTAGACTTGAAAAACAAATGGGAAGCCCATTTAGCCCATTAGAAAGGCCGGCCTTAGAGACTTTCAAGGGAGGGATTCAGTTTAAATTTTGGTCAAATATATGGGAGAGAATTACTGATAATTACATAACTGATTACCAAAATTCTCTCACCCCTCTCTCCCTCTATTGTACGGCAAAAAGAAAACACCCATCTAGGGTTTTGGTTTTCTTGATCTCTTCCTTTGAATCTTGCTTATTCAAAGGCCATTCCAAGGTTACGGGGTTAAGGACTAGCATCCAAGGGGTATACGGTGAGGTGTAGTGTGGACAACACATAGAGGTGATCTCCTTTGATCACTTGGGTTTCATTGGTGATTCGTGTACGTTGGTGACGGTCTCCATTCCATTCAACCGATCACGATACAAAGGTATAAACATGTGTTGTTTATTATTTGATTGATCTTATGGCTATATGGATCCTTGTTGGTGATGTTTTCCGCTGCGTTTATATGTTTCTTTTATGTTTATATATTCAACATCACCTATAGTGGTATCACGAGCCATCATATGATGTCATATGATCATCTAGTATGCGTAAAAATGGCTAAAAATGCATTTTTTTAATGGATTCAAAAGGATATCTTCAAAACAGCCCCGAGGGCTAATTTTTTGAAAATAATTCGACCCATATGGGGTCTTATGATCTGCACTTTTTGATCCCATGGCCATTTGTTATGCATATATTAATTAGTATACTTGTCGGGTACGTGAAAAATGGCCTAAAACGCATTTAATTGATCGATTTATGAAACGATTTTAAAACAGCCCCTATGGCTTAATTTTCTGTGGTAAAATGATGTTAAGAAGGTCCTAATATCAGTGGGTTTTGAACCTAAGGCCATTTGACACACGTACCTATCGGGGTTTTAATTCTTGTTAATTATTTCTTCGATTTCGTTGGCTAACAATTTATTTCTTGTTATTTATTTTGTTTCTATGGCAAATACATGCATGTTTGTCCATGGAGTTATCCAATACCTTGTTTTGATCATAATATTATGGTATTATTATGTGTATATGCAAAGCCGATGAAAACCTAGACCACTTGTGCCTTGATTTGTCGTGAATTTTGTTTAATTTCGTGTTTTGGGGTTTTGCCATTGTTTCGGCATTTATGTAATGATATTCTTTTTGGTTGTAGCCATTGTTTGGGCACTTTTATAGTAGTTAAAAATTAGATTAGTTGTATTTTACTTTCAATTCATGTAATCGATGCTTGGTGTTGAAAGGCGAAAGAGTTAAGACATTTATGCGGAAATAGGTTGCTGGAACAAGCTGCTGTATTTTGGCTTTTCCCGACGATTGGTAAGGAGTTTTTGGCTAAAATTTGGTGTGCCGGTACACAAGACATGAGCCTACAACTTTCTAGTTTTGAGCTAAGCCCGGGGAAGCATCCTTCCAGGTCTTTTGGGCCTCTGAACACAGAAATTCTGGAAGGACAGCAACTAGTTTTCATGTGCATAATGGGGCTTCTACTTGCTCTTGATTGTCTTGGAGCAAGTGGGAGTCCTCCGTGTGGTTGTGTGGTTTGTCCCTAGTTGACTCTTGGTTCTCGTGATGGCTCACGAGACTGAGCATAGGTTTATTCATCGGTTGAGGCTTTGCATATTGTGGTTGTGTGTTTGTGATTTTGCTTTTTATATATCTTGTGATCATATGTAAATTGCAAATAGTTTTCTAAAAACTTAAAACGAAACACAAACCATCTTCAAAACTAAGTCTTTTGATTTAGTTTAACTAAGTTTTTGAAACTTGAAATCATTGTTTTTAAAATAACACTTAAACTTGTTATGTATGTTATTCTATTTATGTATTGTCCAAACTTATTATCCATGTAGGATGAAAATTAGTCATGAAAATGGACAACTTGACACACATAAATTAAAACAATGATTAGACTTAAGTTAATAAAAGTTTTTAACTTGTGCTACGAAGGATGAATGTATGCTTCTTTTGTACACCTTTTGATTCACATCAAAACTTTTACCCGTCAAATTTAAGTCATGTCGTCCAATTTTTGAGAACACTTGCAATTACTTTTTGCCTATGCGTGGGACCTAGGTTGAATTGTAACCCAAGGTGACTATTCTCTATGCGTGGGACCTAGATATATTCTCGCACGTTCTCAAATTGGATGACTTAATCGAGTTAAGCGGTGAGACCTTGACCCGAGGCAAAGATGGGACTAAACATGCCAGCTTGACACTAGTTGCTTGTTCACTAGTGCCATGAGTCCCATAAAGATCTAAGAGTTGCACTTGTAATGCGATTGGTCGACGTTACCTACCTATTGAATCTTCCGTCACTAGCAGATCAACTAATGTGATGGTGGAACCTCAATGAGGATCTTAGCCTTTTTCGTAAAATTATTTGTTTTAATATTGTAAACTTGGGTAGTTAAATTTTAAAAAAGGATTAATTATTGAAAATTACTAAAATTTGAACTTTGTTTGTTTTGTAGATGACAACTCCAACTCAAACCATGAACAACTCGTCAATCAGATCAATTCTCGAGAAAGAGAAATTGAATGGTAACAACTTTTTAGACTGGTATCGCAACTTGAGGATTGTCCTCAGGGCTGAACAAAAGTTTTACCATCTGGAAGAAGCTTTACCTGAAGCACCTGCTGCAAATGCCACTGCAGCTGTTCGTAACGCCTACAAGCGTAGGTGCAATGAACAACAAGAAGTGGCTTGTCTCATGCTGGCAAGCATGATTCCTGAGTTGCAAAAGAACTTAGAGAACCTTGCAGCATTTGATATGATGAGAGAACTGAAAGTTATGTTCGAACAGCAAGAAGAGCAGGAACTATTTGACACGGTCAAATCTTTCCATGCTTGCAAGCAGGAAGGAGGACAATCGGTCAGTAGCTATGTCATAAAAATGAAGGGCTATCTGGACCAGATGGAGCGACTGGGATACCCCATGCCTCAAATCTTTGGAGTGAGCATGATTCTTACCTCACTGTCAAAGGATTATGGCCAATTTGTGCAGAACTATAACATGCACAGCATGGGAAAGACCATTGCCGAACTGCATAACATGCTGAAACTTGCAGAAAAAGGCATGCCTAAGAAGGCAAAGGCTCCAGTTGTCCTTGCTATCAACCAAGGCAGAATTCAAAAAAAGAACAAGGGAAAACCGCTAGCACCTGGCAAGGGACAAGTGAAGGGCAAGGGTAAGCTTGCTTACGCCCCCCGACCAAAAGTTCCCCCACCTGCCAAGAAGGAGCTGTTGACATAAATAATGCATAAAAACGTTATTTATATTTTTCGATATCTCTACGTTTTGACGATCACAAAATGTAAAATCATTAAACGCAAGATTACTACGTAAACAAGTATTAAGCTAGTTTATATCATTTTATCCAACTTAATCACTTAAGGTATGAATAAACAAGTGCTTAATACATCTCATGATCAAAGGGGTATTTAATTAATTATTACAAAGTTTATTTAATAATGTAAACATATTATATATTTTTGAAAAACACTTTTGGTAATAAAAGAAAATGTTTAAATCATACTAAATATATAAATTCAAATTTTTAACCAAAATCAGTTAGTTTTTCACCAAATAAACTTTCCCCACTAAAAGACAGAAAATCTGGCCGTTACAGTTGGGCGGCCCCCTTAATTATAAGGGGCGGCCCCCTTAATTTTAAGGGGGCCGGCCATGAATTAAGGGGGCCGGCCACGCTCCCCTGTCAGATTCTGTCAGAAATTTTCTCCTATATAAATACCACCTCAAACCTGGTATTTTTAAACCTCTTGAATGAAAATTTTCATATCTAAATCTCTCTAAACATCTTCTAAAACCCTTTGATCATTTGATTATTAATCCTTGTTTCAAGTGATTCAATCCCTCCTCATTTATCCTCATCCAAAGTGCAAGAGAAGAATACTCCTTCAACCTCAAGTTTAAGAAGTATTGTATATTTGTTGTGTATATTGTGTATAGCATTTGTGAAGTAGTGTTGTGTTTATAGTAAGTAGTTCTAGGAGAGCTAGTTGTGAATAGAAGTTGGGTAG